>OZ038514.1:64268919-64273919 GCA_964036315.1 Acanthosepion esculentum | reverse complement strand
TCATTAACTTTACTAATCTACGTTTTGTATGAATGATTCATTGTAATATAAATTGAACTGCACTACATATTTGATTTAAAAGAACTGATCCGACGTGCAAATTTTCGGGATAACAGCTGAGGCATTACTCTGTTTATTGAACAATTTAGTTCATGCCACTGACTGATAAACTCCTACAACAAAAAATTCTCAAAATTACCTTATTAGTAAAAAACGCACTCTTAAATTTTCAAAAAAATTCAACCTCAGCGTTACGACTGCACGCTTCAAAAGTTTGTATCCGTTAACAATAACACATTTCTAAAAAAACATATTTCGATTCGCATTTAATCTTTCGTCTCTGATGTTACCTGGATTTACTAAAAATAAAATAATTTCCACGCCTGAGGATGACTGTGTGTACAGTTGAAAGTACTAGCAGATTAAAAAAAAGACCTTATACAAATTGTAGTTATTAAAAACAAGGATCATGACATTCATCGAGTGGTTCGTAGTTTAATGCAAGTTTAAAATTTTGTCTTCGTTGAGTTTTCACCATTTTATATCATTAACTTTACTAATCTACTTTTTGTATGAATGATTCCTTGTAATATAAATTGAACTGCACCACATATTTTATATATATATATATATATATATATATATATATATATATATATTATTTTATCATATCGGCAAAAAAGTTTACTCACTACAAAGATGCAACTTCGTTTCGGTGCATTTCAATTGCACTTCGACTGGTGAGAATCAAAAATGGTTATGAACAATCCTGCTCGTAAGCAAGCCGTATTTGAAACGTCACTTCCTTTTTTCCATTTGCTTGAGAAAAAATATACATAAAACGAAAAGGTGACGGAGTGAAACAATAGTGCTTTTTGATAGCAGTTTGGTGAGGGGTGGATGGAGTGTTGAATGCTGGCTAGTCAGGGTAGATTCCTTAACGATAGCCACGATCAAAGGTTTAGGCCTATCATCTCGCAAGCGTCCTAAGAGTGAGAGGTGGTGGAGGAAAAGTGGGAATAGGAGATAGTAATACGATGGAATAGGTAAGAGGGATAAATTCTAGAGATAGTTATTGTAGTAACTGGGAATAAAAAACCAAGCTAAAGCTGAATTGCATATATTTATGTTGGAGTTATCACTACTAGTTCTGTAACCAGTGGAAGTGTTTTGTAAATTAATAAATTTAGAAGTGGTGATTTCTTCTTGGTATGTTAGTGTTATGGTGTTGAAACCATAGAACTCGGATATAAAGTTACGTATAAAGTGAAGTCGTTTCGAATCTCGTCGCCAGTTGTTATGGTCGACAGAGAGAATTTTGGTCTATCCCTTCGTGAGGTCGTTTCGAATCTCGTCGTCAGTTGTTATGGTGTTGAAACCATAGAAAAATAACACAGACTCGGATATAAAGTTAAACGGTATATTATTCACGGAAACGTAGTACAAAGTATGTGGACTGGAGAGTACTTCTCTCACTGGTGTCCTGACTCACTCATTCATACACTCTTGGTGACTTCCTCTTTACTAGAAATTGGTAGCCACATTATATAAGTGTGGAAGAGTCCATTTGTAGGTATGTTAGGTTCCCACAATAGTTAAATATATAAGTTTAGGGATATATAAGTAATTTAGAAATTAAATATAAGTAGATAAAAAAGTATGGGATATTAATACATCTTTTATAATCTAATTTTGACCTATTTTCGGACAGTATAACGTGTAGAATAAGTATAGGTGTAAAACAATTTATCTGAAAGTATTACTAGTAATATATATGCAAAAACAGTGCGGGGGGGGTATTTTAAGAATCCTAATCTAAGATATATTGGCAGAGAGGTACATAAGAATGTAAGAAATATATCAAAGAAGGTGAGTTATTTAAACGTTTACAATTATGGAATTAAGAATTTCGCAAGATTGTAATGTTAGATCCTTAATATGCCTACAAAAAACGGTGGTTTCATATCTTTGGTTTAATAATTGGGTGTTGTTCAAAAGTTCAATAATACATATATTCTCCTGCAAACATAAAAAGCAAGGTTCATTCAGAGAATTGCAAGTTCAGAACTTGCAATTCTCTGAACGTACCTTGCTTGTGTGAGCGATGTAATTGTTTCTGAGTTCGGTTTGATCAGGAACACATTACCTTAAGGAACATTTGACGTATACGATATTTTTATTTTAGCAAATAACACTAAAGAAATAGATACACTTAAGACCACATTTGAGAAAAAACTCTGTCCTAAATTTACCAACGAACTTGGTCACAAAAACAAACTCCCATTCTTAGATGTTCTCGTAGAATATAGTAGTAACACTTTTATCACATCATTATACAAAAACCCACTAGCAGAAACCCTTGCCACCTTAACTTTAAAAGTGAATGCCCATTCAGATACAAAATAGCAGTAATAAAAAAACTTCCTAAAAAGAGCACACCAGAATTCATCCCCTCGACAACTCTTCCTTAAAGAACTCGATAACGTAAAACAGACACTAATTAACATTGGCTTCCCTAACCACACTATAGACCACCAAATTAGACTATTTCTCCCAAAAATGATAGTGAACATACAGTCAAGGACACATGGCACAGTGGATAAAGGCGTTGGTTAGATCCAGTGACAGACCCAAAGAGTGTGAGTTCAATACCCGGTTCAGGCAGTGGAGAACTTTCAGAGGGAAAATTAGCAGGAGATAACTGATAACTGACATCCATCAAACATGGCTCGTGGAACTAGAACAGTCTATCCCAGTGATCGAAATAAAGGATTCGGTTCGAAATTCCAACCACCTGAAGAAGGCCGGAGCGTACAACGGCCGAAACGTTGTGACAAATATGGCGACAAAGATGAGGACAATAGTCCGACTAATGTAAATACAGTCAAAAGTAACATAAATATTTTCTACAAAAACCAAATGCACATTAACTACAAACAAGATGAATCTTCACTTAGAAATATTATAAAGAAATACACTACCACAATTGACCCAAATAAAAAAATCAAATTAATTATCTACTACAAAAAAATTAAATCAACTAACCTTATCCTCAAAAATAACAACACACCAGCAAAGTCAAAATTACAACGAACGAACATTATCTATGAGTTCAAATGCCCCTTAAAGAACTGTGTTCCTGATCAAACCGAACTCATAAATAATTACATTGGGCACACAACTACATGCTTATCCAGACGCCTTACGTTACACCTATCTGACCATAACTCTATTAGAATCCATTTAAACACACACACAAACCTACCAGACTCCATTCGAAACATACTAGTAGAAAATACAAACATAATAACCTCATCCACCTGTAAAAAAAGGTTTAAAATAATGGAAGTCCTAATAATAAAAAAGAAAAATCCAACTCTTAACAATATTAACTACGAACACGGCCATAATGTGCTAACCGTGTTCGAAAAATAAAACATATCTATAACACACTAAAAACATACACATGAAGCACACACTCAATTAAAGTGAAAAAGAAAAATCATCCTTGATAATGGCTAAAAGTGTAGCCGAAAGCGCTCGGATCTATAGAAGATTTGGACATTTCTACACACTCGGTCCAAAAAGAAAGCTCTTGTTCAAAAAATTAAATAAAAGCTTAACCGTAGTACCTTGTCTGTAGTTTTTAATGAAACATGCATAAATGAAGGACTGCTGCCTAAATACACTATTATATATATGTGTGTGTGCGAGCGGGCGTGTGTGTGTGTGTGTGTGTGTGTGTGTGTGTCTGTGTGTGTGTATAATTTGGTTATGTATTCTGAATATCAGAAGGTGGGAAACATTATCGGATTACATATTCTCATTTTTCACAGATGTTACTATATATATATACATATATATATATATATATATATATATATATATATATAGATATATATATATATATATATAAAATCTTAGACGACGCTTTTCGTTTTAAGTTTTATTTTGTTTTTATCCATATTTTCTATGTACAGATTTATAATTTTGTTATATCTGAAACTCTACAAACACATACATACATACATACATACATACATACATACATACATACGCACACACACATATATATTCTTTTATAGGCACATGTATCCTGAAAATTTACTTTGACGTCATATTCTCATATCACACAGATGTTACAAACTTTAATTCCGTATAGAACAGAGAACTCATACAGTGATTGCGACTGTTACATTAATGCATACATAATATATATATATATATATATATATATATATATATATATATATATATATATATATATGTAACGTGTATGTATATAAATATATATATATATATTTATGCAATTTTTTATATATATTATTTATATATTATATATGCGCGGTACTTATTGGAAAGCGCTCAATATCAGTGATAGAGCTAACATATTTAGTTGGATTGATGTGAGTTCGTGACCCTAGGTTTCACGCTATTAATCTTTAAATTTTCGATTTATATATCGTTGCGTATATCGGTCCAAAATTTAAAAATTAATCAGTTTGTCTGACAATCGCAAATAGCGTGAAACCCAGGATCACAAACTCACATCAATCCAACTATATATATATATATATATATATATATATATATATATATATATATATATATATAGTCAATTGCTGATAATCTCCTGACGAGTGGACAGACGGATCCGACTACAAAACTCTGGAGTCGGGAGGCTGAAGATAACATTAATCAGCTAAATGAGACCCTTTTACTTATAAAATTCTCTCTCTCTCTCCTTATCTCTCCACACACACACACACACACACACACACACACACACACACACACACACATACATATATATATATATATATATATATATATATATATATATATATATATATATATAAGTATAAAGTGTCGCTGCCGACACTTGAGTTTGAACATTGATCGCCAGTGACCAACACAGGCGATCCCATTACTGAATTAAGTGGACCATGTGGCCATAGAGGAAACGCATATGTAAGACATCTAAATGATCGCTATTTCTA
>OZ038514.1:64248919-64263919 GCA_964036315.1 Acanthosepion esculentum | reverse complement strand
AACGAACTTAGTCGTAATACACTTCTTGACCATTTTTACACCTTCATTTTTCTTAGCAAATATCAGCTTAGTTTTCCTTGAGAATTTTAGGATTTTGCAAGACCTTAATATAACCCAGTGACATTTCTCGCCAAATTCGAGGTCAGAGAGAGGAGGGAAAGAAATGAAGGCCTCTGGCCATTGTGGTCAGGGCACTTGGCCGTGCTGCGTATTAAGTTACGTTCCCATTTTAGTTGTCTGCCAACTGGACGCTACTTGGACTTTTTTTTACTTCTATTCTTACTTCTGACATCTTAGACTCTTCGAAAGCGCGAACAAAAATTAAAGAAATCGTTGGGAAATATGTCCTCATCAGAGACATAGAAGATAAATCCGACCCGCCGAAATTCTATTTGGGAATTAAAAATATTGCAGTCCCACATGGCCTCGTCGTTTCCCCGTTGGGAAAAATATCTCCAGGAAAAATGAAGAATCTTCTAACATTTCACACTGCTTGTTGTTGTACACATGTGTTATTGTTTCTCTTTGAAGGACGAGCGCACATAATTTTATATAATTTTGTGTATTACTTAGCATCCCTTTGAGAACAAAGTATGTTTCTCATTCTTTTTCTTCCAGCTATTCTGTACCGTCCGTGTATTAAAGTGTTATTATATAATTTTAATGCCTCAAAAACGAAACTACTGTCTTTTAATCATCTGAAAGAAAGCATTTTTCCATCAGTCAGCATGGCTGATGCTAACATCCAGGATCGTGGCTCGTTGCGCCTTCTCTGACTAACATTTTCAGCCGACAGGAAATGGAAAGATTATATTGAATCAATTGCTAAATCTTCAGCTATGAATGCTGGTTCACTATGTTGTGCTAGACCATTTTTCTCGCCAGAATCTGACTTATTTATAAGTCTACCATTCGTCCTAGCTTTGAATATTGCTGCTACATCTTGTCTGGTGCTCCTGTTATACATTTAGAGATCATAAAATCCAAAGACGAATCTGCAATGTTACTGGTCTTGACCTGGCATCTCGGCTTCATTCTCTTTCTCAGCGACGTAACGTTGTTTCCTTGTATCTTTTCTATAAATACATGGTAATTGTCCTGATCAACTTTCCTTTATGATATCTTTATGAATTTAAGACCTGTATTGAGGAATCAGAGAGCCAAGTCCGAATTCCAGTCGAATCCATTACATTCACTTACGTGCTAATACCCTTGGGAAAAGTGTGAATCCAATTCTTCTCCCTCCAACTATGGGTAAATAGCAGGACAGACTGGGTTCTATAGCCTTGGATGGCAACTGGTCTAGGAGAAGGACAACTCCGAATTCAAAACTTGCGGAGGGTTGTTTGGGAACCTTGTGGCATCCGTTGCACCAGATCCCTGTATTCGTCTCTCCAAAAAGTGTGGATGGCCCTGCACAAAGCCATTCACTAAATCAAATCTCATGTGTCGGTGTTGGGCTCTCAGTTTCTAGGAAATGATCTGCCTGACCCTCATACGTCGAGACGGGAGAGTCGATCATATATATATATATATATATATATATATATATATATATATATATATATATATATATATATACAATCGGAAGTTCTATGCTAATAATTTCACTTTTAGCATGTGAATCTCACTTCTGGCTTCTTGCTTCGGATCAATTTTGATCTTTAAAACTTTAAATGCAATGTCAATCGTTATCTTCTTAATTCCTGTTCTTTTATTGTCATCTGTTCTTAATAGTAGTTTTTTTTCCCCATAGTCTCTAATACTTCCGTTTTAGTGCTCGAACCCTCGAACACGATAACTTGCTAGCACAAACATTGTCAAAAAACGGTGTCGCGCGTAGGGATCACCTCCCCAGACCGTTAAAAACCAAATCGATCATGATGAGATTCGAACCCGGATCTCACAGTAGGAAAACTAGCATTTATCTACTCGGCGAAACAGGAAGGATTTGTTGGAGGAACTGGAATATTTTTTTTCTTTTCCTCGTTTCATATATATATATATATATATATATATATATATATATATATATATATATATATATATATATATATATATATATATATATAGAGAGAGAGAGAGAGAGAGAGAGAGAGAGAGATATATATATATATATATATATATATATATATATATATATATCAGCATATGTAAATGTCACATTCTGTACTGGAAATAAAAACATTTGATTTCATTATTTTAGATCTGACTTGTAATCAATTCAGTAAACACAAAAAGGTCTCTCTCTTTAAAAAAAAATCGATATCATTTCGCCTATGGCATTAATGGCTATATGCAATCTGTTTCCAACGTGGTCACAGCTTTCTTTACTTCGAATTAAAAGCGAAATTACGTCGTATTGCTTGTAGAATAAAGAAGAAGACTAAAAGCTAAAATTAACATTTGGCACAGAAAATTATCTGCGAAATATTATTTTTACAGCGTGTTTTTATTGAACCTGCGTTGGTTTATCACGTGTTTTTTTTCTCTTTTTATAGTGAACTTTAATAGCAATAAATTCTCGTCCATTTGAACACGATAGACATGAAACTGCCTGGTTTATATCGGAAACGTGTAAGCAGTTCAAATGCACATATTTTCAATTTCATAAAGCTTAAACAATCCATCTGTATAACCTATTAGATTAAAACGAATATAACTCTTAAATTCGACACATATTAATATGTGGCTATTTTTTCCAGTTTTTATTTACCCATTATAGATATTACTATATCTGCTGGGAAATCTGTCCCGACTTTCCCGCATCCAAGGGTTGAGGTTAAATAATTGGATTGAGGTTAAAAAATTGCGACAAAACGCGAGTAAAAAAGAAAAACAGTAAGATTAGAGCGAACAAACTCTCTCTTTTAGGCGCGGACGAATAAAGAAAAAACTCCTGCTCGGCGCGTAACAATAAAAAAAGAAAGTGTTTTTACATATACAAAAAAAAAGGGTAAAGGGATAAAGACTATTTGGAGTGAAAGAAAGGGAAAAGAGAAAATGTCCTTTAAGGGAAGAGAAAATGTTCATAACAGAAAAAAGGCTTGCTCAAAATATTTCTCTGGGCGCCTAAAAAGTTCTTTAAGCGAGTAGAATTTTGTTAAGGTTTAGAAACACTCACAGTTCTTATACAGTAGGAAACTTGTTGGTAGATATAGGAATCTTGCAGTAGAGTGAGTTCGTAGGTCGACGACAGAAGTCCAGTGCGCACGTCAGAAGGAGTGGTGAAGGGATACAGCTTTGAATTGGTCTTGTGTGCCGACGTTCGTTCTCGACAGCCCTTCAGTAGGTAGTTCTTCTTTGGTTGAAAGTGGTTCTGAAGTTGACTGGAGCTCCCTATCGTCGACCTCACAGACGGCGGGCTGAAGTCTCACTGCCAAATAGGCAAAGATTCTCCAAATTTATGGAGATTTGGTAGGCCCCGAAGAATCGGGGACTTTTCCCTCCAAAATTGTTGAACACATTTCCTGGCCCCTTCATTGGCCAGAAAATATATTCTTATCTCTAATATGAATCAGGGCTCTGGGAGCCGGTTTTGAAAGTAATGAAAACAGTTTGGAGTGAACAAGCTTTGAGGTTTCCCCCAGACTTTATGGCACCGTGGAAAGAATAATGGTGGTGGAATTCCTTTTTATATTTTCCAGCTCTCTCGTTAGTCAGAAAATATATTCTTATCTCTGATAAGAATCAAGGCTTTTGGAGCCGGTTTTGAAAGTAAAAAGAGGTGGGAGGAAGGATAGAAAAAGTAGCGAGAATGTGAACTTGTAAAAGATTGTTCTCAAATTAAATCCAACATATCCGTGATTGTTCATCTTTCACTGCTATATAGGATTTCGCTCAACATTTTTAAGCAACGGAACACTTAAATGGTATGAAATAAAACCATAAATTAAAAAAATACACACACAAATTTGTAAGGAGGAATTTTCACTGAGACATCTTTTTCAAGAGATCATTTTTTAAAATCATTTCACCCCGAGTAAGGCGGAAAATGATACTGGTACGCAGGGGTTTACAAAGAGTGAAAGTGAGAAAAAAAAGAATGGATATAAGGTAGACAAGGGTTAAGGGTGGCTTTTTTCGATTTCAATCTGCGATGTCCAATTGACGTTGTTTTCAGCACTAGAAGGAAGAAAGGTCAAAGCACTTTCTGGTTACTCTCTACAGTGTTTCTCAACATTTTTAAGCAACGGAACACTTAAATTTTATGAAATAAAACCATAGATTAAAAAAATACACGCAAATATGATTTTCCTTTATTTCAATGTTTCTATTCAACTATTTGTGCAGCTTCTTTAGTGTAAAACCTGTGCCTCGTGTTTTTTGGCGATTTCTTCAATGTTTAGTTGAATGTGCGATATGCAAGCCCACATTTCTTCTTCAGTTGAGTGTAGTCTTTCTCGCTGTTTATTTTTTATGTTATTTAGTATTGAGAAGCCTAATTCACATAAATAAGAAGTAGAAAATTGCAATAAAATTATATAGCCTTTTTAGCTAATGTGCGATATTCTTTTTGTATTTAAATATAAAATGTATCAAAGAGTACTGTCGAATGTTTTATTTTGAGTCCTCGGTAAATAGAAATGGTGGTCAATTCTTCTTCTTCACATAAATGAAGTTCAGTATTAAAAGGAACATCGTAAAAAGAGTTATTTGAAAGAAAAAGTTTAATACTTACTCATTTATTCACATATTAACGCTGTACCATTACTACTGACACACAGATGCACATGCACACACGCATGTGTATATATATATATATATATATATATATATATATATATATATATATATATATATATTATTATTATTATTATTATTATTATTATTATTATTTAAAAATATGATTCCATCACTACATAAGAGTTCTTATGTTTCAATAACAGAAGCTAAAAAAACATTTCTATTTCATCCTCAAGCGAATTTTGTAATAACTAATCTTGAAATTTACGGAGCATTTAAATTTCAAAATTAGTTATTCCAAAATTCGCTTGAGGGTGAAATAGAGATGTTTTTTTTAGCTTCTGTTTTTGAAACATGAGAACTCTTCTGTAGCGATGGAATCATATTTTTTTAAAATAATTATAATTTAGGCTCTACTTACGTTTTCTAAAAATAAAAGCAAAAATACTAAAGAACTTTGGATTATCAACCTAAGGGTCCTTTCCTATTTTTCTATATATTTGCACACACACACACACACACACACACACACACACACACACACACACACACACACACACACACACACACATACATATATATATATATATATATATATATATATATATATATAATGCTGACTATCCCCGTTCTCCATTCTCACGTGAGCAACTCCTCTCGCCAATAACTAATATAACATTTAAAATATTGACAATAGGTGTATGTAAATAATACTGGTAAGTTTGAGTTCAGTTTGAACCCATCCTTTTAACGTCAATAGCTGATATACAACGTGAATAATAACAATATTTCATCGAATAGATTTAAATAATTTACGACTAATATATCTAATACTATTAGTCTGAAGCAACAACGATAAAATATATTAAAAATACACTCTGGACCAAAAGTTTGGAGGAACTCACTGGATTTAACAATTATTAAGGTTCAAGTCTTATTTGGTTTAACACCTGCTAAGATAGGATGCTGAAACTATTTGATACATTAGTGCATGACGTCCAATTTTATTTAGAGAAGTGGTTACCTAAAATTGCAAATCCATCACAGCCCTAATATTTGGCAAAAGGAATTCAAATTTTAAGGGAACTTTATGCAGTAATGGGTTAATATCTTTAATTAGTAGAATAATACATTTCAGATGAATCAAGGATGGTCTTCAGTGCTGCACTGTCTTCATCGCCGATTTCGGGTTGTGAATCATAGCGGCTCAGACAGCAACCCCGACCTGATTCCAAAAGGGTTAGGCCGCCTCCTTGATAGCGTTGTGCTACGAACCTCGACATTGCAAAAAAAAAAAAATCAGACATGGCTAGGAGTCAGACCGTTCTTATTGACAACGTCAGTCAACATCAACCAATGAAATAAAGGCTTTTCCCCCCTTCCCTCCTATATAGTCTTGTCTTTTTGCTTCATCCGGTTTTGATTCGCGCTATTTCGCCGGAATTCCTAACGAGGTAAGCTGGACGTCAGTCAACATCAACCAATGAAATAAAGGCTTTTCCCCACTTCCCTCCTATATAGTCTTGTCTTTTTGCTTCCTCCGGTTTTGTTTCGCGCTATTTCCCTGGAATTCATAACGAAGTAAGCTGGACGTCAGTCAACATCAGCCAATGAAATAAAGACTTTTCCCCCTTCCCTCCTATATAGTCTTGTCTTTTGCTTCATCCGGTTTTGATTCGCGCTATTTCGCCGGAATTCATAACGAGGTAAGCTGGACGTCAGTCAACATCAGCCAATGAAATAAAGACTTTTCCCCCTTCCCTCCTATATAGTCTTGTCTTTTGCTTCATCCGGTTTTGATTCACGCTATTTCGCCGGAATTCATAACGAGGTAAGCTGGACGTCAGTCAACATCAACCAATGAAATAAAGGCTTTTCCCCACTTCCCTCATATATAGTCTTGTCTTTTTGCTTCATCCGGTTTTGATTCGCGCTATTTCGCCGGAATTCATAACGAGGTAATACAATGTTTTTACGTTTTAATTACTAATCCCATAATTCGATAACTAAACCTTACCACTTATTATTATTATTGAATATACCGAGTGTAATAGCAAAATTGTCCAAATAGTGTAACAGCATGATTATCCATTCCACAAAATGTTTAATATCTAAAAAAAAAATAACACTAAACTAATTGAGTTTCATTTTGCCAGGTTTTCAGATAAGACGTTTAGCCATCTTAACACCATTTGTCGTAAGAATCACTGAAAAACCCTTTGAGTTATTCAGCTAAAAAGAGAACGGGTTAAAATCGTTTTGTGTCAGACCCACTATGTCTTCCCAACTGGGCAATCATGAGAGGAAAAAGATCATTCAGGCCTTCAGTAATGGTACCAACATCCATACTCTCTCTTCCATCTTCAAAGTCCATTCAAGAGAATGGTGAATAAGTTTAAAAAAGGGGGAACAGTAGAGAGCAAAACTGGATGAGGAGGTCACAACAGCAAGAGGGATCACCATTTCAACTTAGAGCTAACGAGATCAATTAGAAAAGAAAACATTGGAGCTGTTCGCGTATTTACTATTTGTAAAGGATGTTTTGTGTGTGTAGTTATTTTGTTTCCTGGGTCCTTCAGTTACTCCTATGTATATTTTTTCTTCGTTATCTGCTGATTTTACAATGGCTTGGTATATTATATCGTTCTACAAGCAATTGTCGGATAATATACACTATGACACGTTGGATTATGAAATTAATTTTTTCACAATAAAAGCGCGGCACCCATTGCCTATCCTTTTGAAATTCATTCGGCTCTTTTCATTGGAGTAAAATGTATGCTTTTTTCGTTGGGTGCATTTGATTTTATTAGTTTAGAGGTTTTTGTGTCATTTTAAATTGTTCGTTTTCTTTTATTACGGTTTATCAACCCATTTTGGGTTATTTAATGCCGGAACACTCGCTCTCTTGGAGGTTAGCATCAATTAAAGCAGATTTCAGATGATTAATAGAGAAAATGTTCGAATGTCTGTTAAGAAATCTTAAATTATTCGGGAAACATATTAGAACAATCCACAGCTGGGATCAAATTGCTTTCAATCGGATAGAAAATGAATTGAGTATACAAAAATAGAAAAGGGTTTAAGACAAGTATATATCTTCACACTAGATTTATTCAACTTTTACAGTGATACAGGCTTACGGCCTCATAATGTTGAACTTGCACCGAGGCCAGCGCAACCGACTGTTGCCGGGGCTCGGGGAATTTTTGTCATTGGCCTGAGTGTACGCTTGGGTTCCCCATGGTAAACCCTGACCATGTGTCGCATCCCACCTCAGTGGGAAGGCTACGAGTAGATACCTCCATAACTTTGAACTCGCACCGAGGCCAACGCTACCAACGGTTGCGGGGGGCTTGGGGAATTTTTGTCCTTGGTCTGAGTGTACGCGCTCGAGTTCCCCATGGTAAATCCTGACCAATTGTCGCATCCCACCTCAGTGGGAAGGCTACGAGTAGATATCCCCATAACTTTGAACTCGCACTGAGGCCAACGCTACCAACGGTTGCGAGGGCTCGGGAAATTTTTGTCCTTGGTCTGAGTGTACGCGCTCGGGTTCCCCATGGTAAATCCTGACCATGTGTCGCATCCTGCCCTAGTGAGGAAGGCAACTTGAGTGAATACCCATAACGTTGAAATACCTGGCATATGCCGGGTAGGTTTTATTATCTCTCAGTTGCGTTTCTGTCGTCGGGCAGAGTGTGACGCAGTTGCAGCTCCATCAGAAGGCCGAGACTCAAGTAAGGGGAAAACAGCACTGTGAGCTGCCCAGCCCTGGGGAACAGCAGCCCGAAGCTACACCGTTTCATGGCACTAGAGAGAGGGATCGGTACTCACACCGAGGCCAGCGCAACCAGCGGTTCCGGGGGCATGGGGAATTTTTGTCTTTGGCCTGAGCCTACGCGCTCAGGTTCCTCACTTTAAACTCGACCTTGTGTCACATGCCACCACAGTGGGCGCGAGCCTGGGTGAATACCCTTAACGTTGAAATACCGGTTCCCGTATGATCACTGAAGTTAAGCAATGTCGAGCCTGGTCAGTACCTACATGAATCAGCGTTTGTGAATACCAGGTACCGTAAATTTGAATGTTCAGGTGGTGTAATGGATAATGGCGCAGTATCGTTAATCGGGGAGCCGAGTTTCAATTCACGCTGCGTTCGTTGTAGTCCCTTACGGTAATTGTTCTGATGAACGTCCCTCTATGTTACATAGACTTTCGCGTAAATACCCTTGGGAAAGGTATGAGTTCACCTCTTCTCCCTCTAGCTATGGGTTAATTGGTAAGACTAGATTAGTATATACCAAAACTAGATTAGTATATACCAAAAAATCTTACAATCTAAAAATATTTTCTGGCTTTAAATAACCTACAGAGGTTGATAAACCGTAGAAAACAAATCAACCAACTAACCAACAGCGAGACAATCCTAAGAAAATCCTACCAGGACGTAATATGTGGGCACAATCTTAATAACATAACATATGCAGATGACACTATGTTTATAGCAGAACACAAAAAGGAAACCACAGGAAATTCTAGACGAGATTCTAAAGAAAAGCAAAAAGAAAAGGGTAACTACCAGTTGTTAGAAGACAAAATGTATGCGTGCGATAGTTCTTTGTGTTGGTACCTTGTTGAACAAGGAAAATCCGTTTGGAAACTAGTGCTAGGTTTCTGATTGATTAGTGAGACGTCGTATTCTTTTTGGGAGGAGACTTGTTCACTCAAAAGAACTTGATGGTCCAGTGATTTTCTTTGTTCGCTACATTCCAATTTATTTTTTTTTCCTTTTTTTAGCGATGAATAAACGTGTTCCGGTTTTCTCTTATTAGTCACCATTGCGATACTTCCATAATTAATTGCCGTGTCCATAAAACATACATAAATAAAAAAAAATTATTGTATTGTAAAAAAATAATTATAATAAAATAATTATAACAATTATAATTATCATTACTTCACTCTTTCTAAACGAATGAGAATCGACCACATTTTTTTCACAATTGGGCAAGCAATCAACACGGACAGGCGATCAACACGTACGTCAACGAAAATTTCGGCTCCTTTTCCTTTTTCAGGCTATAATAGTAACATTTTTATCTTAGAATTTAACAAAAATTCGAGGTAAGAAAACCCCAGACATTTCTTATCTTTTCCTCTGATTTATCGGGATACTCATTACACGCATCTATATAAAAAAACATACATGAAACATTGTATACACTTTACTTCTTCTGATTCATATTTGATCTACATTTGACCTCAATTTTATCTATTATTACTCTTTATCATGTCCCCAACACCACATAACAACCAGATAATAAATAATACTCGTTTTATTGATTCCACGTCTTGCTGTTTCTCATTTTTAGGAGTATTTTTTATATATAAAAGTAAGCGGGGTTTATAATTATTTACTCAAAGTTATAACTCCCTTACAAAATACAAAGAAGAATCTGCTGTATTATTGGTCCTGACCTGGCATCTTGGCTTCAGTCACTTTCCCACCGCCGTAAAGTTGCTTCCTGTGCCTTTTCTATAAATACTTTCGTGGTAATTGTTCTGATGAACTTTCCTTCATGTTACCTAGATTTTATGAATTTGCGCGCAGTACTAGATTGGCGGTAATGTCTCATCATTTTACAGTTGAAATGGCTAGTTCTACGCTGTTTCTTCTATCGCACTTCTCGCCTGTGGAACTCTCTGTAACTGCCTTAAATTCTATTTTAAGAGTCGTGCTAATAATTTTATATATTTAAATTTAAAAATAAATATCAATAACAGTGCTATTATACAGAGGGTGTCCATAAAGCCCGTGTGCAATTTAAAATACTCGTAGCTTTGTAATTATGTATGATAGAAACAGTTTGTGAAAACGATAAGAAAGAAGAATATTTAAATGTAATATTGGGATTGTTAATTTTCAATGTTCGCCATCATGACGCATATGAAGGGTAAAACGATTGTGTAGTTCTTTGAAAAAATTTGCAGCTGATTTGAAGTAATACCTTTATTCACAACAATTACCCTGGCTTGCACTTCCTCTAAAGATTGTGGGTTAATCCCACTTGGATTTTCCAAACCCACTCGTTAAGGTGCGCTCTTTAAGTCTTCCGGGTGTAGTCGAACGTAGATTAAGAATGCTGCCGCTGGGGCTCTTTCGCTTCTTTGGTCCTCTGTTGACTTTTGAACTCTCTCACACACGCCCATACACACATGAGTATCACACATGCTGATTTCACAAACACACTCAAACAAGCACATTTTCATAGCTAGTTTCAATGTATTTTCTTTTCATTTTAATAGTGTACACATGCAGTTACTTTTAAATTATTACCAATACACGCTTGAAATAGTATCAGTAGTTCGTTTCAGGAAATTAAATCAGAAATTTTTAAAGCCCGTAATTTTAACGGATTGTCATGAAGAGGAAATGTTTATATATATATATATATATATATATATATATATATATATATATATATATATATATATGTACAATAAATAAAACATGTAACATAAGACAAATATTAGTGTATAACACCAAAGAATGTTACTTGTACCTGAGATTTTCCAGGAAATGAACAAACAGTAATCATATTCCACACCACAGGAGACAGCCCGGATATCTGACACGTTTTTTCTTTTTTCTTTTTTTTTTAAACATTTTCATTTTAGTTTTTATACTTATTATGGTTACATTTTTCAATTACTCACTCATGTTAAGTCATTGCTATACAACTAATGAATGCGATAATAATGAACAGCAAAACAGTGAACTAAAATACGTATGCGCCATGTGGCACTCCCGCCTTGCTTGCGGTGAAATGCTTAAAAAAATGTGACAGTGTGGGAACAACGTCTTGGAATACAAGAAAGCCATTTTCATTTCTACAAAATCAATATAAAAAAAATAAATGATGCAGCTTTTATAATATTTTTTTGATGTAAATGAATAATATCCATGAATGTTGAAATAATATTTTCTCTGGTCATCATTACATAATTATATGGCGCAAATATGGTACCAGCTTCTTGCACTTTGAAAAAAACCCTGTAGGTATGCCACATCAGATAGTTTTAGAAGCACTACTCTACTGCACCCAATGTGACTACCGATTTGAAACCCTATGAGCTATTTTTGTACAAAATAAATAACCCGTATTAAATAAAACATCATATACCTGAAAAGATGTGCATATGATATAATTTGTCATTGGTTTTATTTTGCCTCCAATCGACAGTTGACAGTCTCAAACGCTATCCTTAACAATGACATTCTCGGAACAAGCAAAAGCACGTAAGCACAAACTTTTAAAGAGACAATATATATATATATATATATATATATATATATATATATATATATATATATATATATATATATATATATAGCGCTGTGCAAAATGAAGTGAACCCCTAAGATATCATTAAAAAAGTGTCCGTTTTTCCAGATAATCAACAAATATTAATTAAACTATATATTCATTAAGAAAAAATCTATTTTAAACGAATTACAAAGACTTTCAAAATTTTTTTTATCGAGGTGGAATAAAAACATTAATTGAAAATTAAAAGTTAAGATGTTTTTTTTTTGTTTTTGTTTTTTAAGCTTATCAGCCCAAGCAAGGCTGGAGGCCACTAGCACGCAAGGGGTTAGAGAAGGTTTGGAGGAAGAGCAGATAGGAGTGGTAAAGGAGAGGATGTGGAGAAAGACAGTGGATCGATCAAGGCAAGGGGGTTACAGAAGATTTGGAGCGAGAGCAGATAGAAATGAAAGGTGAAAGGATGTGGAGAAGGGAAGTGGATAGATCAAGGCAACTGGAGATATCGATTGACGTTACACTTAAATAGTTGGAGATTGTATTTGTCAGGGAAACAGGAATAGGGAAGGGAGTTCCACAGGCGAAATGTGCGAGACATGAAGCTATTGGAGTAGAAGAGACGTCTACATCTAACAGTTTCAAAGTGAACCTTGACATTAACCTTTTATATTTTTGTTCTACATTGTTGCCATTGCAAATAATCTTTTTGTGTACATGTTAAAATCAAAATGACATGTGTTCATTTTTTTTGGTAAGCAGTGTATACTGCAATCAATCAGTATAACTCATTGAATATATACAAAAGGGTGCATTTAGAGATTAAATTTAAAAAGAAAATATGCCAAGATCAAAAGAACTCCCTGAAGCTTTAAAGAATTACTTAGTTGAAGCGTATAATTATGGAGACGGCAACAAAAAGCTACAAAATCGATTTGGAGTGCACGTCCCCACTGTGAGACAAATTATTTATAAATGGAAGGCCTTTGGTATGTCAGCATCGCAATCAAGAAATCGCCGTTCACGAAAAATAACTGCAAGATCAAGTAGACCTCTAGTTCGGCAAAACCAGGTAAATACTGCTGTTGCCTCTCTAGTCCTCCAAGACTTCCTGGCCAATGTTGGAATCAATGTGTATACGTCTACAATGCGACGAAATCTGAACAATGCCGGTCTTGATAGCAGAATGCTTAGAAAAAAGCCACTGCTTACGAACAAAAACAAAGAAGCTCGCCTCAATTATGCCAAAGCTCATATTAATAATCTAGAAGTATTATGGCAAACGGTTTTATGGTCGGATGAAAGCAAACTAGAGCTTTATGGAAAGAACGATAGGCGGTGTGCCTGGTGATCTCATAATACGTTTTATGATAGGATGAATTTGGGGTTAACAGTTAAACATGGCGGTAGATTATGATTTGGGGTACTTCATTTTATCCGCAATGCTAGCCCTCTGTATTTTTGTGAGTTTTTGTATATACCACATTCAAACAATGTAACTCATTACCTATGCAAATGTCAACTTCTACTCAAACCACTCCTATAAAATTAAAACCCTTCACCGTTGAAACTGTTAGATGTAGACGTCTCTTCTACTCCAATAGCTTCATGTCTCGCACATCTCGCCTGTGGAACTCCCTTCCTTATTCCTGTTTCCCTGACAAATACAATCTCCAACTATTTAAGTGTAACGTCAATCGACATATCCAGTTGCCTTGATCTATCCACTTCCCTTCTCCACATCCTTTCACCTTTCATTCCTATCTGCTCTCGCTCCAAATCTTCTGTAACCCCCTTGCCTTGATCGACCCACTGTCTTTCTCTTTCTCCACATCCTCTCCTTTACCACTCCTATCTGCTCTTCCTCCAACCCTTCTATAACCCCTTGCATGATTAGTGGCCTTCAGCCTTGCTTGGGGTGATATGCTTAAAAAAAAAAAAAAATCTGGTATAATTATAGATTTCTACTTAAGAGCAACAAGAATTTGCAGCTTCCAATACCTATTCATAATATTTTATGAAGAAACACGCATAGAAAACACATTCAAGAACCTCCAATGCCCCTATCACTTCATTCACAACGCAAAGAGAAAGGCACACAAATATACGACTATAACAGCACTATCCACAATAATAAACAAAAATCAGATACATAATACTTACCTTCCAATTACATCTACTATCCAAAATACCTTGTCGGAGTTATCTCCTCCTTAATTTAACCTATGCAAATGGGGCTAAATTTTTAAAAACGTCACGATCAAAAGAACTTTAAAAAATTCTCATATTTGAAGATTATCATGATTGAGAAGACTGCAAAAAGCCTATCAAACCGGTTTGGAGTGAACGTCCCCACCACGCGACAAATTATTCATAAACGAAAGGCCTTTGGTATGTCGACATCGCAATCAAGAAGTGGCCGCCTGAAAAGTAACTACAAGAGCCAGTAGACATCTATTTCAGCAAGCATAGGCTAATCCTGCTGTGACATCAGTTGTTCTCCCGGGCGCACTGGCTTTTGTCGAAATCAAAGTTCACACGTCTACAGTGCGATGAAATCTGAACGAGACCGGTCTTGAAACGTTTTGTCAAAAGGTTTCATTTTCGGATGTGACCAAATTGGAGTTTTTGGAGAGGAACGATAGGCGGTATGTCTGGTGAGCTCCTAATACGCCTTTTAAAGAGAATAAATTAGTGCCAAATGTTAAACATTTCGGCGGCAGCATTATGATTTGTGGCTGCTAAAAGAGTTCGTATTGACAGTACAATGGACTCTGCAACATAACAAGCAATTTTGAATGGAGTTGGGGTTAGGTCGGTGCTGGATCTTCCACAAAGACAATGATTAGAAGCATCAAAGCAAATGTATAAAAGAATAAAAAGAAATTTGAAGTCTTGGAATGGCCTCGTCAAAATCCTAATCTAAACCCAATTGAAATTCTGTTGTTCAAGTTAAAGAAGGCAGTACATGCAAGAGACCCTGCTAATA
>OZ038514.1:64226419-64243919 GCA_964036315.1 Acanthosepion esculentum | reverse complement strand
TTTATAAATTTTTAAACCTCAACCTTACTCGATTTGACATTCCTTCATATATATATATATATATATATATATATATATATATATATATTATAATATTTTTTTAATAATATGATTCCTTCGCCACACAAGAGTTCTCATGTTTCAAAAGCGAGAGCCGAGACCCTTAATATAATTTTTGAAATTAGGTTGAATTAAGGTGTCTGGTCTCGCTTCCTCGTCAAGCGAGAATTTCTCTCGCTTTTGAAACATGAGAACTCTTGTGTAGCGAAGGAATCATATTTTAAAAATAAGAAAAAATATTATAATATAAGCTCTACTTCTGTATGGAGCACTGTCCTTTTGAAAATAAAGCTAAATACTAAGGAACTCCGGATTATTTACCTAACGTGTTCTTTCCTATTTTTCTGCATACCTGCACACACACACATATATATATATATATATATATATATATATATATATATATATATATATATATATATATATATATATATTTTTTGAACGATAAAAATTATTAGAAAAATCAATTAAAATCTTCAGACACACTGGGTTGTAGATTAATATTCTTATGCTTTTATTATTATTATTTCATTTATATTCCTCGACTAGTTTCGACCAACATGGCCATCATCGGGAGAGAAAAAAATGTCTCTGCTTGCTATAGCAGTAAACTACAGAAATGAATGTCTTGTTGAAGAAAACGAACGTTTGTCTGTAGTTTTCATTTGTCTTTTTATTGTTTATTTATTTATCTTTTTAACATTCCTTGTGTTGGTCAAACAGTCTCTTTTAAGTTGTCATTTGAGATAAGAGCTATATTCCCTTTTTTTTCTCCGGTCAGTTCAGCAGTTTATTTGTGTTTGGGGAGGGGATGGTAAGTGTGTTTGTGTGTGTGTGTTTGTGTGTGTGTGTTTGTGTTATTTAGTTTAGTGTGTGTGTTATTTAGTTGTTTAGTCTCTGGTAAGTGTGTGTGTGTGTGTGTGTGTGTGTGTGTGTGTGTGTGTGTGTGTGTGTGTGTGTGTGTGTGTGTGTTATTTGGTTTTTAAGGGAGTGAGTGAGTATATGTGTTAGCTTGTATATTGCTGTGGGTGTGTGTTATCATTTGGCTCATTAGGAAAGTGAGTGAGTATGTTGTGTGTGGGTGTGTGTATAGGTGTGAGGCCTCAACACCTCCGTAAGCCTGTCTTTTTTCTATGGGTATGGAATGTGGGTAGGTTTTGATTTGTAGGGTTATGTGTTGCTACTATCTATATTGTTTAATTTATGATTTAACCCGGCTGGAAAAAGGGTTTGTAAACGTCGTATCCACTTATTTTCATGGAACTCTAAAATTCTTCTAGTGTTATCTGCTTTGGGCTTTTCTATATATATATATATATATATATATATATATGTGTGTGTGTGTGTGTGTGTGTGTGTGTGTGTGTGTGTGTGTATATGGCAATGTGGGTCGCTTTCTGACCATGAGGCCCGGGTTCGAATCTTACCATAGTCGATTTGTCTGGAAGGCGACTTCTTGATATTATCGGACTGGAGGGATCGATTCCAGCGTACGGCACCTTTGGAAAGTGCCTGGAAACCATACCACGGGTTGACCCAAGCCTTGCGAGAGAAACTGAGTAGATGGAATTCCTGCGGGCCGTCGATAGCTGTTCTAGCACGAAGCCACAAGTCATCGTGGCCGAGAGCTTGAGCCTGCTGGTCTTGTTCAATTGTTGATCACGCTAGATAACACGTTCTCTCCCAGAAATTGTAACTAAGGTTTGCTTAGCATCGTTGCAGTATAAACCATGGGGTTTTGAGCAAACACAAATAAAAAACAGAGCATTTACTTAAATACTTGTATCTATAAAAATAATGTTAAACATAAAAATGTCTTTAAATAATTGTCGGACTTTGTCCATTTCATAATGTGTGACGTCATTTGTTTACATTTGATACGCCATGAGAAGTTATGAATGTACGTGAGAGATTCATGGAAGATTGAAGTTTATAAGCAGTAAATTCGACCTTGCCAACCGAAGAATCCTCAGTGGCCGAATCGGTTAAGTCATGTCAAGCTATATGACGGTTCTGTATAGGATACAGGTTCGAATCCTGTCGGAGGACGAATATTTTCTATGTAAATTTCTCGGAGATTACGGCCGGTAAATGTTATTTAATGCTGTTTATTATAAACAGAGCATTTACTTAAATATTTTTGTCTATAAAAAGAATGTTAAACATAAAAACGTCTTTAAATAACTGTCGGATTTTGTCCATTTCATAATATATATATATATATATATATATATATATATATATATATATATATATATATAGAGAGAGAATGTATGGATAAAAAGAAAACATTTCTTTACCAACGCATTTTGTCCCCTGTTTTGTAAAAGGAAAGTGGAGAAAAAAAATCCTTAAACTTCCATATTTTTTAATTTGACATCGCTCTGTCATATTCTTAAAGAATAATGTGTAAGTAAAGGTCAACTATGGAGTACGCTAAATGATGTAAATTATGGCCTAATGAATGAAACTGTGTTAATGTTGTTGTTGAAAATATATATTTGTTTATATGCGATTAATTATTTTTATGTAGCTTATTTATATGTTATTGATTATTTAAAGGCCATGGATTAACCGTTTTCTTTCTGGGTAAGACGATAAACTAGGTCTAGCGTGCTGGGCAAGACGATAAACTACGTAGAATGCCAGTTATTCCAGAACTTTTAGGCGCAGTATCTTTTATTGTAGAGTCTTTATTTACTCCAAAAGAAATAATTTCAAAATAATACAATACTTTCATTTGCTTCTCATCCGAGATGATTTTCAAGTACTTTGTTGGGATTGAGTGAAGATGTTAAAAAATATCAGAAGGTTTGAATGAACAGAAGGCTTAAAATTGTATGTATTCAATGATCTTCCATCCACAACAATTAATAAAAGACAAAAATAATGATTCAAAACATAACAATTGAATTTATTAAGTATTTGATATACATGCATATAAACTGAAAGGTTTGACAGAGTTGTGTCTCTTTGATTAGGAAATATTTTTACTTGAGCTCATAAGATTAGATTAATTATTAAACTGTAGTTTAGAGGAAAGAGTATGTTGCATGTTAGAGATTGTCTATTGGACAAGTTGGTAAGAGTTCAGAGATTGTACTTGCGTGAAATGTTGTAAAGTTCTTTTACGTCTGACTGCATTAGTCAAGACAGGAGTTCTTTAAGAGTCACATTTTGACAGCAGAGGTGAGACGCACGAGTGAGTAAAAAGAGGGCGAGAATTACACGTGTTTGGTTTTTATAATCTGTTGTACCACGTGACAGGCTCAGACTTGGTTGGCGCGAAAACAGACCTGTCGCGTGTAGGTGATTTGATTGGTCGAAACTGACCAATCAGCGAGCTAGATTGAAGATGATTGACCAGTGAATGCTCCTTGTATTTTGTAAGTATGATGGTGGTGAAAATTACAACAGGAAGAGTGCATTTCCCAGCGGGGGTTAACTGGCTGTCGTGGAAGATTCCACAACTTCAAATATTACTTTCATGGCTACCCATGTTTGTGTAGACGCCCTCTCCTTAATTAGTATGCAGAATTTTTGGTCTGAATTTCTGAGATGAGGAGTTATCATTATTTATATTACTTATAATCGGGCTATTTGATTGGTTCGTTAGTTGGTTGATTGGCTGATTTTGTTTAGGTACATATCAAGCTCTATGGGTTATTTAGTGCCGAAATTTAAATATTTTGAACACAATTTTATGGCTTCAACTACGTATATTTTGAATGCAATTGTATGCCTTCAAATACATGTAAAATGTATTGTTGGTCATTTTGCTATAAAATTTGCTATAAAATTTTGTTGATAATTTTACTATGAATAGTTATTGTTGCTTGGTTGATTTTGTTTAGCAGCATATCAACCTTCGTGGATTATTTAATGCCGAAATCTAAATAATCTGTACGTAATTTTATGTTTTCAACAACAGATATTTTATAAATAATTTTATACTCTCAGGTTGATTTTGGTTGGTTGATTTTGTTTAGTGGCATGTCAACACTTCTATGGGTTATTTAATGCCGAAATCTAAATATTCTGTACGTAATTTTATGTTTTCAACAACAGATATTTTGTAAATAATTTTATACTCTCAGGTTGATTTTGGTTGGTTGATTTTGTTTAGTGGCATGTCAACACTTCTATGGGTTATTTAATGCCGAAATCTAAATATTCTGTACGTAATTTTATGTTTTCAACAACAGATATTTTGTAAATAATTTTATACTTTCAGGTTGATTTTGGTTGGTTCATTTTGTTGAGTGGCATGTCAACACTTCTATGGGTTATTTAATGCCGAAATTTAAATATTTTCTACGTAATTTTATACTTTTAATTACAGTCATTTTGTACATGATTTTATATTTTCCGAGTTAATGTATGTTTTTTTTAGGTATATAGTTTGTAAATCGTAAACTATATTGTTGGTAAGTTTACTAGTTTACTATAAAAATGTATTTTTATATATTTAGTGTCGCATTGGTTGTCATTTTGCAAATGTATTGTTCATTATTTTATTATAAAAATATACTGTTGATTTTTGTTTGGGAGTTTACTATTTGCCCGTATTTGGGAGCCTAACAGGTGCTGCTACCCTAGATCATTACGGACATGGGAACAACAGTAATTAAGAGGTGTTTCCACACTCCTCAAAATCTTTAATCTCCCGATGAGAGGCCTTGCTGCCGGATGTAGTTTATCGTCATACTCAGGACGATGGCACTATTGTTATGATCGTTGTTGTACCTATCGATCTACAGGGAATTCCGAAATGAACCCTTTATTTAATCTACGTGGTTAGACTGTTATCGTTCCCCTCCCCATGTCTAGGGATATCTCGTCTAGTTCTTATTTTTAGTCCTGCTCAGTTATTGCTCGCCCTGTTTCCACTCTTGTCCAAGTACACACTGCCCGACCCAGGTATTGAACTCACAATTACTATGTCACCAATTCAGGACTGAACCCTTTATTTAATCTATGGAAGTAGACTGTTCTCGTTCCACTTCCCATGTCTAAGGATATCTCGTCTAGTTCTTATTTTTAGTCCTGCTCAGTTATTGCTCGCCCTGTTACCACTCTAATCCAACTACACACTACCCGAACCAGGGATTGAACTCACAATTACTATGCCACCAATTCCGAAATAAACCCTTTATTTAATCTATGGAAGTAGACTGTTCTCGTTCCACTGCCCATGTCTAGGGATATCTCGTCTAGTTCTTATTTTTAGTCCTGCTCAGTTATTGCTCGCCCTGTTTCCACTCTTGGCCAAGTACACACTGCCCGACCCAGGGATTGAACGCACAATTACTATGCCACCAATTCCGAAATAAACCCTTTATTTAATCTATGGAAGTAGACTGTTCTCGTTCCACTGCCCATGTCTCGGGATATCTCGTCTAGTTCTTATTTTTAGTCCTGCTCAGTTATTGCTCGCCCTGTTTCCACACTTGTCCAAGTACACACTGCCCGACCCAGGGATTGAACTCACAATTACTATGTCACCAATTCCGAAATGAACCCTTTATTTAATCTACGTGGTTAGACTGTTCTCGTTCCACAGCCCATGTCTAGGGATATCTCGTCTAGTTCTTATTTTTAGTCCTGCTCAGTTATTGCTCGCCCTGTTTCCACTCTTGTCCAAGTACACACTGCCCGACCCAGGGATTGAACTCACAATTACTATGTGACCAATTCCGAAATGAACCCTTTATTTAATCTACGTGGTTAGACTGTTCTCGTTCCACTGCCCATGTCTCGGGATATCTCGTCTAGTTCTTATTTTTAGTCCTGCTCAGTTATTTCTCGCCCTGTTTCCACTCTTGTCCAAGTACACACTGCCCGACCCAGGGATTGAACACACAATTACTATGCCACCAATTCCGAAATAAACCCTTTATTTAATCTATGGAAGTAGACTGTTCTCGTTCCACTGCCCATGTCTAGGGATATCTCGTCTAGTTCTTATTTTTAGTCCTGCTCAGTTATTGCTCGCCCTCTTTCCACTCTTGTCCAAGTACACACTGCCCGACCCAGGGATTGAACTCACAATTACTATGTCACCAATTCCGAAATGAACACTTTATTTAATCTACGTGGTTAGACTGTTCTCGTTCCACTGCCCATGTCTAGGGATATCTCGTCTAGTTCTTATTTTTAGTCCAACTCAGTTATTGCTCGCCCTATTTCCACTCTTGTCCAAGTACACACTGCCCGACCCAGGGATTGAACTCACAATTACTATGTCACCAATTCCGAAATGAACCCTTTATTTATTGAGTCTAAGTTCACTCAAACCGACGCTGGGATTAAACACAAACACAATCACCAAATTCACAAAATAAGCTTTCATCTACTAGGCCGTTGCCGGGAATTTGGTGACAAAGTAATTGGGAGTTCAATCCCTGGGTCGGGCAGTGTGTACT
This sequence comes from Acanthosepion esculentum, assembly GCA_964036315.1. Lineage (NCBI taxonomy): Eukaryota > Metazoa > Mollusca > Cephalopoda > Sepiida > Sepiidae > Acanthosepion > Acanthosepion esculentum. The sequence continues at coordinate 64,237,434 of OZ038514.1, read as the reverse complement.
TGGACAAGAGTGGAAACAGGGCGAGCAATAACTGAGCAGGACTAAAAATAAGAACTACACGAGATATCCCTAGACCTGGGCAGTGGAACGAGAACAGTCTACTTCCATAGATTAAATAAAGGGTTTATTTCGGAATTGGTGGCATAGTAATTGTGAGTTCAAACCCTTGGTCGGGCACTGTGTACTTGGACAAGAGTGGAAACAGGGCGAGCAATAACTGATCAGGACTAAAAATAAGATCTAGACAAGATATCCCTAGACATGGGCAGTGGAACGAGAACAGTCTACTTCCATAGATTAAATAAAGGGTTTATTTCGGATTTGGTGGCATAGTAATTGTGAGTTCAATCCCTGGGTCGGGCAGTGTGTACTTGCACAAGAGTGGAAACAGGGCGAGCAATAACTGAGCAGGACTAAAAATAAGAACTAGACGAGATATCCCTAGACATGGGCAGTGGAACGAGAACAGTCTACTTCCATAGATTAAATAAAGGGTTTATTTCGGAATTGGTGGCATAGTAATTGTGAGTTCAATCCCTGGGTCGGGCAGTGTGTACTTCGACAAGAGTGGAAACAGGGCGAGCAATAACTGATCAGGACTAAAAATAAGAACTAGACGAGATATCCCTAGACATGGGCAGTGGAACAAGACCAGTCTAACCACGTAGATTAAATAAAGGGTTCATTTCGGAATTGGTGACATAGTAATTGTGAGTTCAATCCCTGGGTCGGGCAGTGTGTATTTGGACAAGAGTGGAAACAGGGCGAGCAATAACTGATCAGGACTAAAAATAAGAACTAGACGAGATATCCCTAGATATGGGCAGTGGAACGAGAACAGTCTACTTCCATAGATTAAATAAAGTGTTTATTTCGGATTTGGTGGCATAGTAATTGTGAGTTCAATACCTGGGCCGGGCAGTGTGTACTTGGACTAGAGTGGAAACAGGGCGAGCAGTAACGGAACAGGACTAAAAATAAGAACTAAATGAGATATCCCTAGACATGGGCAGTGGAACGAGAACAGTCTACTTCCATAGATTAAATAAAGGGTTTATTTCGGAATTGGTGACATAGTAATTGTGAGTTCAATCCCTGGGTCGGGCAGTGTGTACTTGGACAAGAGTGGAAACAGGGCGAGCAATAACTGAGCAGGACTAAAAATAAGAACTAGACGAGATATCCCTAGACATGGGCAGTGGAACGAGAACAGTCTACTTCCATAGATTAAATAAAGGGTTCATTTCGGAATTGGTGGCATAGTAATTGTGAGTTCAAACCCTGGGTCGGGCACTGTGTACTTGGACAAGAGTGGAAACAGGGCGAGCAATAACTGATCAGGACTAAAAACAAGATCTAGACAAGATATCCCTAGACATGGGCAGTGGAACGAGAACAGTCTACTTCCATAGATTAAATAAAGGGTTTATTTCGGATTTGGTGGCATAGTAATTGTGAGTTCAATCCCTGGGTCGGGCAGTGTGTACTTGCACAAGAGTGGAAACAGGGCGAGCAATAACTGAGCAGGAGTAAAAATAAGAACTAGACGAGATATCCCTAGACATGGGCAGTGGAACGAGAACAGTCTACTTCCATAGATTAAATAAAGGGTTTATTTCGGAATTGGTGGCATAGTAATTGTGAGTTCAATCCCTGGGTCGGGCAGTGTGTACTTGGACAAGAGTGGAAACAGGGCGAGCAATAACTGATCAGGACTAAAAATAAGAACTAGACGAGATATCCCTAGACATGGGCAGTGGAACGAGAACAGTCTACTTCCATAGATTAAATAAAGGGTTTATTTCGGAATTGGTGGCATAGTAATTGTGAGTTCAATCCCTGGGTCGGCCAGTGTGTACTTGGACAAGAGTGGAAACAGGGCGAGCAATAACTGATCAGGACTAAAAATAAGAACTAGACGAGATATCCCTAGACATGGGCAGTGGAACGATAACAGTCTACTTCCATAGATTAAATAAAGGGTTTATTTCGGAATTGGTGGCATAGTAATTGTGAGTTCAATCCCTGGGTCGGCCAGTGTGTACTTGGACAAGAGTGGAAACAGGGCGAGCAATAACTGAGCAGGACTAAAAATTAGAACTAGACGAGATATCCCTAGACATGGGCAGTGGACTGAGAACAGTCTACTTCCATAGATTAAATAAAGGGTTCATTTCGGAATTGGTGACATAGTAATGGTGAATTCAAGTACTGGGTCGGGCAGTGTGTTGATGGACTAGAGTGGAAACAGGGCGAGCAGTAACTGAACAGGACTAAAAATAAGAACTAGATGAGATATCCCTAGACATGGGCAGTGGAACGAGAACAGTCTACTTCCATAGATTAAATAAAAGGTTTATTTCGGAATTGGTGACATAGTAATTGTGAGTTCAATCCCTGGGTCGGGCAGTGTGTACTTGGACAAGAGTGGAAACAGGGCGAGCAATAACTGAGCAGGACTAAAAATAAGAACTAGACAAGATATCCCTAGACATGGGCAGTGGAACGAGAACAGTCTACTTCCATAGATTAAATAAAGGGTTCATTTCGGAATTGGTGACATAGTAATTGTGAGCTCAATTACTGGGTCGGGCAGTGTGTTGATGGACTAGAGTGGAAACAGGGCGAGCAGTAACTGAACAGGACTAAAAATAAGAACTAGATGAGATATCCCTAGACATGGGCAGTGGAACGAGAACAGTCTACTTCCATAGATTAAATAAAGGGTTTATTTCGGAATTGGTGACATAGTAATTGTGAGTTCAATCCCTGGGTCGGGCAGTGTGTACTTGGACAAGAGTGGAAACAGGGTTAGCAATAACTGAGCAGGACTAAAAATAAGAACTAGACGAGATATCCCTAGACATGGGCAGTGGAACGAGAAAAGTCTACTTCCATAGATTAAATAAAGGTTTTATTTCGGATTTGGTGGCATAGTAATTGTGAGTTCAATCCCTGGGTCGGGCAGTGTGTACTTGGAGAAGAGTGGAAACAGGGCGAGCAATAACTGAGCAGGACTAAAAATAAGAACTAGACGAGATATCCCTAGACATGGGCAGTGGAACGAGAACAGTCTACTTCCATAGATTAAATAAAGGGTTTATTTCGGAATTGGTGGCATAGTAATTGTGAGTTCAAACCCTGGGTCGGGCACTGTGTACTTGGACAAGAGTGGAAACAGGGGGAGCAATAACTGAGCAGGACTAAATATAAGAACTAGACGAGATATCCCTAGACATGGGAAGTGGAATGAGAACAGTCTAACCACGTAGATTAAATAATGGGTTCATTTCGGAATTGGTGACATAATAATTGTGAGTTCAATCCCTGGGTCGGGCAGTGTGTACTTGGACAAGAGTGGAAACAGGGCGAGCAATAACTGATCAGGACTAAAAATAAGAACTAGACGAGATATCCCTAGACATGGGCAGTGGAACGAGAATAGTCTACTTCCATAGATTAAATAAAGGGTTCATTTCGGAATTGGTGGCATAGTAATTGTGAGTTCAAACCCTGGGTCGCGCACTGTGTACTTGGACAAGAGTGGAAACAGGGCGAGCAATAACTGATCAGGACTAAAAATAAGATCTAGACAAGATATCCCTAGATATGGGCAGTGGAACGAGAACAGTCTACTTCCATAGATTAAATAAAGGGTTTATTTCGCATTTGGTGGCATAGTAATTGTGAGTTCAATACCTGGGTCGGGCAGTGTGTACTTGGACAAGAGTGGAAACAGGGCGAGCAATAACTGATCAGGACTAAAAATAAGAACTAGACGAGATATGCCTAGACATGGGCAGTGGAACGAGAACAGTCTACTTCCATAGATTAAATAAAGGGTTTATTTCGGAATTGGTGGCATAGTAATTGTGAGTTCAATCCCTGGGTCGGCCAGTGTGTACTTGGACAAGAGTGGAAACAGGGCGAGCAATAACTGATCAGGACTAAAAATAAGAACTAGACGAGATATCCCTAGACATGGGCAGTGGAACGAGAACAGTCTACTTCCATAGATTAAATAAAGGGTTTATTTCGGAATTGGTGGCATAGTAATTGTGAGTTCAATCCCTGGGTCGGCCAGTGTGTACTTGGACAAGAGTGGAAACAGGGCGAGCAATAACTGAGCAGGACTAAAAATTAGAAATAGACGAGATATCCCTAGACATGGGCAGTGGACTGAGAACAGTCTACTTCCATAGATTAAATAAAGGGTTCATTTCGGAATTGGTGACATAGTAATGGTGAATTCAAGTACTGGGTCGGGCAGTGTGTTGATGGACTAGAGTGGAAACAGGGCGAGCAGTAACTGAACAGGACTAAAAATAAGAACTAGATGAGATATCCCTAGACATGGGCAGTGGAACGAGAACAGTCTACTTCCATAGATTAAATAAAGGGTTTATTTCGGAATTGGTGACATAGTAATTGTGAGTTCAATCCCTGGGTCGGGCAGTGTGTACTTGGACAAGAGTGGAAACAGGGCGAGCAATAACTGAGCAGGACTAAATATAAGAACTAGACGAGATATCCCTAGACATGGGCAGTGGAACGAGAACAGTCTACTTCCATAGATTAAATAAAGTGTTCATTTCGGAATTGGTGGCATAGTAATTGTGAGTTCAATCCCTGGGTCGGACAGTGTGTACTTGCACAAGAGTGGAAACAGGGCGAGCAATAACTGAGCAGGACTAAAAATAAGAACTAGACGAGATATCCCTAGACATGGGCAGTGGAACGAGAATAGTCTACTTCCATAGATTAAATAAAGGGTTTATTTCGGAATTGGTGGCATAGTAATTGTGAGTTCAATCCCTGGGTCGGCCAGTGTGTACTTGGACAAGAGTGGAAACAGGGCGAGCAATAACTGAGCAGGACTAAAAATAAGAACTAGACGATATATCCCTAGACATGGGCAGTGGAACGAGAATAGTCTACTTCCATAGATTAAATAAAGGGTTTATTTCGGAATTGGTGGCATAGTAATTGTGAGTTCAAACCCTGGGTCGGGCACTGTGTACTTGGACAAGAGTGGAAACAGGGCGAGCAATAACTGAGCAGGACTAAAAATAAGAACTAGACGAGATATGCCTAGACATGGGAAGTGGAACGAGAACAGTCTACTTCCATAGATTAAATAAAGGGTTCATTTCGGAATTGGTGACATAGTAATGGTGAGTTCAAGTACTGGGTCGGGCAGTGTGTTGATGGACTAGAGTGGAAACAGGGCGAGCAGTAACTGAACAGGACTAAAAATAAGATCTAGACAAGATATCCCTAGACATGGGCAGTGGAACGAGAACAGTCTACTTCCATAGATTAAATAAAGTGTTCATTTCGGAATTGGTGGCATAGTAATTGTAAGTTCAATCCCTGGGTCGGGCAGTGTGTACTTGGACAAAAGTGGAAACAGGGCGAGCAATAACTGAGCAGGACTAAAAATAAGAACTAGACGAGATATCGCTAGACATGGGCAGTGGAACGAGAACAGTCTACTTCCATAGATTAAATAAAGGGTTTATTTCGGAATTGGTGACATAGTAATTGTGAGTTCAATCCCTGGGTCGGGCAGTGTGTACTTGGACAAGAGTGGAAACAGGGCGAGCAATAACTGAGCAGGACTAAAAATAAGAACTAGACGAGATATCCCTAGACATGGGCAGTGGAACGAGAACAGTCTAACCGCGTAGATTAAATAAAGGGTTCCGTTCGGAATTGGTGGCATAGTAATTGTGAGTTCAATCCCTGGGCAGGGCAGTGTCTACTTGGACAAGAGTGGAAACAGGGCGAGCAATAACTGAGCAGGACTAAAAATAAGAACTAGACGAGATATCCCTAGACATGGGCTGTGGAACGAGAACAGTCTAACCACGTAGATTAAATAAAGGGTTCATTTCGGAATTGGTGACATAGTAATTGTGTGTTCAATCCCTGGGTCGGGCAGTGTGTACTTGGACAAGAGTGGAAACAGGGCGAGCAATAACTGAGCAGGACTAAAAATAAGAACTAGACGAGATATCCCTACACATTGGCAGTGGAACGAGAACAGTCTAACCACGTAGATTAAATAAAGGGTTCATTTCGGAATTGGTGACATAGTAATTGTGAGTTCAATCCCTGGGTCGGGCAGTGTGTACTTGGGCAAGAGTGGAAACAGGGCGAGCAATAACTGAGCAGGACTAAAAATAAGAACTAGACGAGATATCCCGAGACATGGACCGTGGGAAAAAAATAAAAAATAAAAAAGAGGACAGGGCAAGTTCTCGTCGCGTATATATAGTGTCGGGAGATCGTCCCCTAGTGAACAATTTGGACAATTAGGAAATTAAGGAGGAGTTCATTCCGACAAGGTATTTTGGATAGTGGATGTAATTGGAAGGTAAGTATTATGTATCTCTTTTTTTATTATTATTGTGGATAGTGTTATTATTTTTGTTGTTCTCGTATATTTGTGTGCCTTTCTCTTTGTGTTGTGAATGAAATGATAGGTGCATTGGAGGTTCTTGAATGTGTTTTCTATGCGTGTTTCTTCTTAATATATTATGAATAGGTATTGGAAGCTGCAAAGTCTTGGTGCTCTTAAGTAGAAACCTATAATTATACCAGATTTAGTTTTATAGGAGTGGTTTGAGTAGAAGTTGACCAGGTCGTTTTTGTTGGTAGATGTTTTGCATTGGCTTCGCTGATTCTGTATAACATGATATCTAGGAAGGAAAGTGTGTGAGGGAGTTGCTGCTTTCTCACGCCAACATACGCAACAAATGTGTTGAAAAATCAAAGGAAAACGGCTGAATCCATCAATACAACTTTCAGAGATGTATAATAAAAACTATCTTTTTCGAGTATACTAAATGACATAATCTAAGGTCTAAATGTTTATACATTTCAGTTAACACGGCATGCAGCAATTAACGACATCATCAAAAGAGGTTTGGATGCAGCTGGGTTCCCTTCTCAAATCGAACCGGTAGGCCTCGACCGTGGTGATGGAAAGCGACCGGATGGCATTACCATCTTCCCTTTTAAAATGGGTAAGTCGTTGATTTGGGATGCGACCTGTGCGGATACATTTTCGGCCAGTAATTTGATCAGGTCCGCGGTTGAGCCGGGGTTCGTCGCAGAGATAAAAAAAAAATAGCTAAATATTCTTCTCTTGCTGGTAGATTTTTTTTTTACTCCTGTGGCAGTGGAGACTTCAGGGGTTATTGGCCCTCGTTCGATGGCGTTCCTTCGGAGGATTGGCGCGATTGCGTCTCGATTAAGGAACGAGCCTCGCGAAACGGAGTGGCTCTTGCAGCGTGTCTCACTGGCGACGGTTCGAGGTAATGCTTTCTCCATCATAGTGGCTGGCAGAGGATAGAAAGAATTGTTTATAGTTACGTTGTTCTGGAATTGTCATCATTGGTCGACTGAACTTGCTTTGTTTCAATGACTTTTGTTTTGTTATTATTAGTTACTTTGTTCAATAAAGACGATAATATTAAAAAAAAAAACCCAAAAAACCTGATAAATATTTATGAGCGTCTTTAAATTTAAAAATGTCCTTTCGATGATGCTATATGACGTAATCTAGGATCTAACGCCAAACTTTTCAGTTGACCAGATGAAAATATTTAAAAGCGTTCTTAAATTTAGAAATTTTTACTGTCAAATATATACTTGTCGCAAAATAAAACTATCACATTTGCCTTCATAACCTCCGTCAGATGACGAAACGCGTCGGCTAAAACTAAGTATAATTTCCCTCTTGTCTTTTCATTCATTTTGTCTCTTCTACAGATATACTCCATTTGAGAATATTTCACACACACACACACACACACACACACACACACACACACACACACACACACACACACACACACACACACACACAAACGAACACACACAGACACACACACACATACACACACATACACACAAACGAACACACACAGATACACACACACAGATACACACACACACACACATACACACAAACGAACACACGCACACACACACACAAACATATATTTATTCAGAAATGTTAGTTTAGTGTGTCAGAAATAAAAATGTATCACATAAAACATCCACACACGAGCATACACACGCGCACACACATACACACACGCGCGCACACACATACACACACACGTGAACACACACTCACACGCAGTCACACCCACACTGACATACATATATATATAAATATTTATATATGAAGAAATATAGTTTTAAGATGCGGTATATTTATGGGATAAAGTGCTCAATATCAGAGATAGAGCGTATGTAAATATAAATATAAAAGTGAACATTGAAGTCAACTCTCAGAGGCGACAGTCTGTTTCATGCTAGACGCAATCGTAGTTATCCAGTCTATATCGAAAGACCTCTTCACTACTGCCCTGGAGTTTGCTACAGTATATTCAGACTTAACTAAGGAAGAAACAAACATAATCCTCAGTGCCAAGAAATCTGTCCTCATCCATAATGGGGAGCAGTGGATCAAAAACACTAATGACAATTTTGACATCTCCATGGGATCTCTGGACTCTGCAGAATCTTCGGACCTTGTCGGTCTATTTATACTGTACAACTTAACCGCGCACAGGGAATTAGACATTAAGGACATCGGGCTATACCGAGACGACGGGCTCATGGTAGTGAGGAGCTCCACAAATTTTAAAACAGATAAGATTAGAAAGATAATTTATAGTGAATTCGGAAAATTAGATCTAAAAACTATAGTAAACACTAAATTAAAAAGGGTAAATTTCCTCGACGTAACTCTAGACTTAATAAACAAAAATTACACACCCTACAGAAAACCTAATATTAACCCCTTATATGTACACCCTAAGTCAAACCACCCTCCATCTATAATTAAGCATATACACACATAAATAGAGAAAAGAATAAGCATGAACTCCGCAAATAAGGAAATATTCCAAGCACATAGTAAGTTTTATAACACAGCCCTGAAAAATAGCGTATACAAAAACGCTAACATAAGCTATACAAACAATAGTACTAATAGTAAGAAGAATAGGAAAATAAAGATCATATGGTATACACCTCCGTTCAACCAAATAGTCAGTACTAAACTTGGGCATAAGTTCCTAGCTTTAATTGGTAAACACTTCCCCACAAATAGCAAACTGAGCGAAATCTTTAATAAAAACACCCTAAAATTAAGTTGCAGCTGCAATCATAAAAAGCATAATAATAAAATCCTAGAAAAACACGCATGCCAAAACAGTGCCAATAAAACTCCTAAACTGCAATTAGACAAAAATAATGAAAAAATCATGTGATTGTAGAAACCCTAATGACTGCCCGTTAGAAAACAGATGCCTCACTAAATCCGTGGTATACCAATGCACCATCTCATCCATGGAGAGTCCTAACACTGACAGGATATACATTGGGTCAACAAAGAATAAATTTAAAATTAGATGGAGACAACACAAAAACTCCTTCAACAACATCCAAAATAGAAATCAGACATCTCTATCTCAATACTACTGGCATTTAAAAGAAACGAACAAAACACCGAAAGTAAAATGGAAAATAATAAATAGAACAAGAACTTGTAAAACCTGGGACGACCCATGCCCTTTATGCCTACATGAAAAACTGCACATCATTAAGTTTCTAAATAGTGAAAAGTTATTAAACGACAGACATGAGTTAACGGTTTTCTGCCGACATCAACAAATTTTCGCATTAAATAATTAATAAATAGATATAAACAAAGAAAGTCTATAGTTTAAAAGCCTTAAAAGCTCAGCCCAATAATTAATGAGAAAAACCATTTGTTGAAGTAGAAAAAAAGAAAAGAAAAAAAAGCCATTTGAATAAACAAATAAATAAACAGATTAAACAGATAATAATGAAACACAACCTTCTCGATACTTAACGACCTGCGGCAAAGCCATAAAAAATTGCCTTCTGACCAGCTTAACCTACTATCAGTCTTGAAATAGCCCCCCCCCCCATTGTAACTTGACATACATTTTTTGAAGGGGACTGGTCTGTAGATAAAAATTAATTCTTAGCTCTTTGACCACATAACCAAAATGGCCGACACTAGCCGTTTACATAGCAACTAATGTTCCAAGAGACCGCACTTATAAACACGCGCTAACCAAAAGATAGCTTATTCCCAAATTCTCGCTTGACGAGGAAGCGTGACCAGACACCTTAACTCAACATAATTTCAAAAATTATATTAGGGGTCTGGGCTCTCGCTTTTGAAACATGAGAACTCTTATGTAGCGAAGGAATCATATTTTTAAAACAAAAAATATTATAATATAAGCTCTACTTCTTTATGGAGCACTGTCTTTTTGAAAATAAAAGCAAAAATACTAAGGAACACCGGATTATTTACCTAACGTGTTCTTTCCTATTTTTCTGCATACCTGCATATATATATATATATATATATATATATATATATATATATATATATATATATATATATATATATATATATATATACCCAAATATAGGATTGGAGTATATGGAATAAATTCCAATAATAAAAAAATACTATTCTTAAAAGAGTGCTCAATACAGAGTAGAGCAAATATAATCATTTATTCGAAAATTATAACATAAAAATGTTATAAAATCACTACAAAAATAGCCATTTTGTTTCAACACTTCTGGTGTCTTATCAAGTGATGGAGTTGATTGTAGAATTTCAACAACATCACTTGATAAGTCACCAGAAGTGTTGAAACAAAATGGCTACTTTAACCATTTTCAAGTTTTTTTGTTTTTTTCCCCAAGTGCCCGAAAGCGCTTGGTACAGTGAAAATTATGTAGATTTTCTGTACTCCCTTACTTCTGCAAAACGGAAAAACAGAATGATACTGGAAAAACAAAATAAAAAAAATAATTAAATCATTTTTTCTCTGCCGTATTTAATGAAAGATATTTAAAAGTAAAGTTGCTGCCCAAATATACACACACACATACACACGCACAGACACACACATACATACGTATATATATATATATATATATAT
>OZ038514.1:64218919-64223919 GCA_964036315.1 Acanthosepion esculentum | reverse complement strand
TTCACCCGTAATTAATAATTAAAGCAAACATATGTACATTAGAAGGCCTTGTGATCAGACATTGTTAATAAAAACAATATGTTTTTTATGTAATAAAATATATACTCTATAATTATAATACTTTTGTTTTGTTTCTGATGCAAAACTGCGGCTGAGTCTTGTCGAAAATAGTTCTATTAAAAAGCTGGCCCCATATTTCTTACTCCGTGAAGATAAACGAAAAAAAAAAAAAATTATTTTGGATATTTTTTTTTTTTTCTCCCCCTGAATAGAATTTTTTTTTCTTTTATGTGCTGTCGTGTCCCTTCAGGACCTGGGCGATCATGGCTCTCCACCATTTATTTTTCTATCTTTCGTAACCCTGCTTGTCCGTTAGTGTTGTTCACTGTTCTGCTATCATTTTTTATTTTATTTGCCCAAATTCGTTAGGTAGATTATTCGATGTTTTATTTCTGTCCTCCTTGCGCTCTTAGCCTTGTGTGTATCCGATTCTCTAAGCCTCAATATGTGTCCCAGAAGTTTCTTCAACTGTTTTCTGATTCCAAGTGCCCTTTTTTTTTCTCGGTTCCCGTTTTCTCTAGTCTAAAACTTCCTCGTTGCTCGCATATTCCGCCCATATTCTCAGCATCCTTCTGTAGAACCACATCTCTGTTGCTTCAAGTCTCCTCTTCCTTCTCTCATGTGGAGGAATTGTCCTGAATTCCCCAGACATATAGAAGAATTGATTATTTATAATCATATGTTTTAAATACATTTTTATTTAGTTGTTAAAGAAACGTAAATTACCGAAAAATACACCGACAAAAAACTCGTATATTTTCTTCCCGGTTTATTTATTTTTTATTTAGTATCAGTTTCTATTTTAAAAACCTTGAGAAAATAAACGTTGTTAAAAATAGTAAGTAATATTATTTTTTTTCATTTTTACTTTCGACTTGAATTTCGAGGCTGAAAGAAATTTGTGCAGTGCAAATAAATATCAAAAAGTTGACTTTTTCTGAGAGAGAGGAGAAAAAGAAAAAAGTTAATTTGTAAATCTTGGAAGAATTATCAGGTCACCAACTCTGTCCTTAATTTCTGGCAAACAACTGTCCTCTTATCACCCTGCTAAATTTAAAAACATTTAAATAAAATTATATCGGACTCTTCTTGTTAGATAAAAATGGTCGATAGTGTCGACTTTTCAACCGATTCCTAAAAATGCCAAGGACTGATGATCTGTCCCCTACATAAATTTCTTGAACGGGACTCATATTCTGAGCCGCCTTTTCGATGTGAAACATTAGCGATGAAACGAAAAATGAACACCTTACAGAATATAGTTTATTATTTCAACTGTCATCAGTGAAGTTCATTTTTTTTTGTTTTTTTGAGGAAGTAAAGAAAAATATTTCTTGGAAATCCAGCAAAAAAAAGAAAAAGAAAAATGTATTTGGACGGGGGGAATGGTCAGTGCCTGAGAAAACAAAATCTGGATCTGATGACAGTTTATTTTTTTTAAAACCATCGAAGAGTAGCTCCCAATATGAGACTAGTTAAAAATAATTTTATGTGCGACGCGTTTATAGATCAGTGTAGGAATTGTTTGAAATGCTGAAATCAACCATTACCAACTCTTTGTGGGGTGGGGAGCTATCGTTGGATGAGTACCATATAATAATGAGCTGAAGAAAGTATAAACATTTTATTTTATTTTATTTTTTTCCCCTATATATATATATATATATATATATATAATATATTATATATATAATATATTATATATATATTATATTATATATATATTATATTATATATATAATATATTATATATATAATATATTATATATATAATATATTATATATATTATATTATATATATTATATTATATATATTATATTATATATATATTATATTATATATATATTATATTATATATATATTATATTATATATATATTATATTATATATATATTATATTATATATATATTATATTATATATATAATATATTATATTATATATATATTATATTATATTATATTATATATATATATTATATATATATTATATTATATATTATATTATATATATATATTATATTATATATATATAATATATTATATATATAATATATTATATATATAATATAATATATATATTATATATATAATATAATATAATATATATATTATATATATAATATAATATATATATTATATATATAATATAATATATATATTATATATATAATATAATATATATATTATATATATAATATAATATATATATTATATATATAATATAATATATATATTATATATATAATATAATATATATATTATATATATAATATAATATATATATTATATATATAATATAATATATATATTATATATATAATATAATATATATATTATATATATAATATAATATATATATTATAATATATATATTATATATATAATATAATATAATATATATATTATATATATAATATAATATATATATATAGTATAATATATATATTATATATATAGTATAATATATATATAGTATAATATATATATTATATATATAGTATAATATATATATTATATATATAGTATAATATATATATTATATATATAGTATAATATATATATTATATATATAGTATAATATATATATTATATATATAGTATAATATATATATTATATATATAGTATAATATATATATTATATATATAGTATAATATATATATTATATATATAGTATAATATATATATTATATATATAGTATAATATATATATTATATATATAGTATAATATATATATTATATATATAGTATAATATATATATTATATATATAGTATAATATATATATTATATATATAGTATAATATATATATTATATATATAGTATAATATATATATTATATATATAGTATAATATATATATTATATATATAGTATAATATATATATTATATATATAGTATAATATATATATTATATATATAGTATAATATATATATTATATATATAGTATAATATATATATTATATATAGTATAATATATATATTATATAGTATAATATATAATATAATATATATATATATAGTATAATATATAATATAATATTATATATATATTATATATATAATATAATATAATATATATATTATATATATAATATAATATAATATATATATTATATATATAATATAATATAATATATTATAATGTTACAAACTGGAAAGGTTTTTTGTTTTTTTTTTGTGGTGCATTTCATCTGTTAGGATTTCATTGGAAAACGCGTCAGAAAATACCTTTTCTAAATACTGTTTGTTGATGTATAAAATTATACATCGTTTTATTTATTTTTATATATATATATATATATATATATATGAAGAAATATAGTCTGAAAGTGTGCTATATTTATGGGATAAATTGCTCAATATCAGAGATAGAGCGAGTGTAAATATAAATGTGAACATAGAAGTCAACACTTAGAGGCGACAGTCTGTTTCATGCTAGATGCAATCATCGGGCCCGATGATTGCATCTAGCATGAAACAGACTGTCGCCTCTAAGTGTTGACTTCTATGTTCACGTTTATATTTTTTTTATATATATATATATATATATATATATATATTACAAGTCTAGTTCAATGTATGTGGATGTGTATTTATTGATATCTATGTGTATAGAAAGTGCATGCACATTTAATTGTGTATGTATGTGTTCGGGTTTGTTTTTTTTTAATATATAAAGTGCCGTGGAGATGTCTCCTGTCTCGTCACTTATTTGTGTGTGTATATAAATATGTCTGGGTGCTTATGTATTATAATCTGAGTGTGTATATTGTTTTACGCAAGAGGTGAACACCCTATTCATACACTTGGAATTAATATGTATACATTTTTGTCGGGAAGACCAGCTGAAATTAGCGTCTGTTCTGACGTAATTTCAATGAAAAAATAAAATAAATTGAATAACATATGTATTTTTTCTTTTCTCATCAGTAGTTTTATAATTTTAAACTTAATAGAGATTAAATTTAGATTTTAAAATTTGTAATTTTTTACCTTTAATTTTAATATCAAATTTTATCATATAATTTAATACTTATTGGTTAGAATAAATTCTATTTTAGTAAAACCCCAACTTTAAAGCATTTAATAGCTATTATAACCTTACTTCGTTGTCAAGTTTTTTGAATTCCCGTGTACTTGTATTTTGATTGGTCATTGCTGCTTATGTAACAGCCTTTCCCATTACGAAGGATCGTTAATTAATTTGAAACTTTTAAAACCCTTTATTCTACATTCAACATCATCACTTGATAAGACACCAGAGGTGTTGAAGCAAAATGGCTATTTTTCTAGTGATTTTATAACATATTTATGTTATAATTTTTAAATAAACAATTATATATATATATATATATATATATATATATATATGCACACACACACACACACACATCTCTTTCTGTTTCATAAAATACATCTATTGGATACTTTAGTACACATCATAAGTAATATTTCTAGCCAAAGTTAATTAGGGGTTTCGGGTCTTTCAACATCATACTCCCTTCTCCACGGTGACCAAGCTGATACTGATTGGGTATCAACTTGTGTAACTTCCGTCAGCTACAATATATTGTAATATTTTTATTATAAGTGATTATATGGTGATTTAAGATGTCTTTATTATATATATATATATATATATATATATATATATATAATAAAACTTACATTGGGCAGCATATATTTTATATTATAAAGAGGTAATCCTACAATGAATCAATTATCAATATTAATATAATTAATGATGAATTCTCTTTGCTAGCAGGCTTAGTATAATCATTACCTTACTAATAATCCACTGAATGACATAATCCTTACGTATCAAATTGTCAGATGGATCTGGTGTATTTTTAGAGCACCAAGTACTTTTTAAAAATTCCTGTTCTCATCGTCAAGCTGTAATTTTTTTTTCCATTTGAAATAAAGCTCCCAGA
>OZ038514.1:64131419-64213919 GCA_964036315.1 Acanthosepion esculentum | reverse complement strand
TCACACAAATTTACTGCAGATGACCTAGTGATTAAAGCACTTTCTATATACTTTTGTTTTAGTGAATTGCTTTCTCTTTTAATTCACACTCCTCCCCAGTCTTTTTAAACAGGAGTAGAGGTTCATCCCTTGTTTAAGATTGCATTTCTGGTTCCTTCTAAAGCCTATTTCAACTCTATACTTCTAATGTCTCTGCCTAAACTCTGAAATTTTATTTGCAATTTATCTAATTTTTATTCCTTCAATAGGAGAAGATAGGTTCGCCTATTGTCTGGTTCACACTCCTCCCCAGTTTTTGAACAGGAGTAGAGGTTTATCCCTTGTTTCTTATTGCGGAATGGGTTTCTGCTTCTTTCTGAATTTTCTACTAATTATTTATACTTTATTTTTTTTCCACAATAGCATTAGATAGATTCACGTATCACCCTGTTCACACTCCTTCCGGCTCTTTTGAATCAATCAACCAAACATGAAAGAACTCTTCATGAAATGAATCCATATAATATTGTACAATTTTTAAAATCAAACTGTATTCCAAAATATAACTTTAACACAACAACATAAAATACACATATCATTATCTCTAGTAATTATATTCACACAAACATGTATATGCACAAAAGCTGAGTATCATCTACCATGTATTCAACTGTGAAAGCAGAATAATGTTGTCAGCTTTTTATTACTTCAAAGCTCCCACGAAAATTACATTTTGGCATTAAATGACTCATAAGGTGTTGATGTGCCATTAAACAAATCAATCAATCTTTTTTTACCTTTTTTTTTTTTTCCTTTTCATTCTCGGTTTTCATTTCTCTTTTGTGTGCCTCTCTATCTGCCGCCATTTCTTTTGTTCGCTGGCTTGTGCAGCAGTTATTTCAACTGTAGCCTGTTGTCCCTTCAGCGACTTAGTGGATAAAAAAGCTACCATGTATTCAATTGTGAAAGCAGAATAATATATATCATATTTTTTTATTACTTCAAAGCTCCCAAGAAAAATTAAATTTCGCTATTAAATGACCCATAAAGGAGTTTATATGCCTTTTCCAAGGGTGTTAAATCAATGAAATGAGTGGAAACTGAACTGTTGATATTTGTGCCTCTCAGGATAAATGTATACACGCATAGATATAAACAATTCTTGAAATACCAAGGATCAAGGTCTAAAATATCTTTAAAACCTTTCTGCAGGCCATTGAGAGATTTGAAAGTAACCACTCAAAACCAGGTATTTTGCTGTCAACAACATCAAAATCACTTACTGCATGTGCCACCGTCATCAGGTGTTGGCATTTAGTGTCCAACTTGTGGACAGCAATGTATGTCTCAGTTTGTTCTTCACATCCGTCAATGTCAACATGTCATTAACCTGGTGATTTCTTCTCATTTGGCAGAGCAGCCATCTTCATTGACGGACTTCATAAAGTCAAGTAATAATAGTATCCAAAACAAAGATGATGAGACAATGTGGAAAATTTTATTAATAACAGGTTTTGTCAGATGTGTATGCTGTCTTTGGCTCCTTGGCTTAGACTTGAAAGCCGAAACTGTGTGTGAAAAGAGAGTGCATGTTTCACACATCATGAATAAAATTTCCCACTTTGTCATCTTGGCAAAACCTAGAGTGTAATTTCCTGTGCTACAAGTTTCCTTTTTTTTTTTTTTTTAAATCCTGGCTAGATTGAGACATAACTTCTATGCTATCTTTTCTCTTCTTGTACTTCACGCTTGCGAAATTCCCTTTTGGCTTCATGCTTTCCAGCTAAGTTAATCAGCAAAAATTTAAATGCAATGTCAATCGCTATTCACTGCCCCCCCCTTACTCTTTTCTATTTCTACTCATTACTGATGTTTCTGTTCCTAATTCCTCCACACCCTCTAACCCCTTGTCTTGGTGGATTTTGATGATAGGTGTTGTGTTTTTTTTTTTTTTTTTTTTTTTTTTTTTTTTTTTCAAGTAAAACTTGCTTAAATGCAGAGAATGTCGGAAATGAATTCAGATATGAATAACTGGTGGCGTTTTTATTTAATTTTGCAACCTTCATTGTGAAATGGAGACACTCTCTAAGGAAAATGAAAAGACCGGTTTGTAAATAAAGTGGTCATTATTGGGTTTAATGAAACAGACTAATCTTTGGTAAGTGGTTTTAATTTAGGTGAGGTTTTGTCCTTACCTTAATGGGAAGATGATAGGCCTGTTAGTAGCCTTTTTTTTTTTTTTTTTTTTTTTTTCATTTTTTTTTCTTTTTTTTCTTTTTGTTTCTTTTTGTTTCTTTTTGTTTCTTTTTTTTTTTCATCTTGCTTCAAACATAGTTGACACTTTAATTCTAATTTTCTGCTTTTTTTCATATTTATTTTCCATGTCACTATTTAATTCTAATTCTGCTTAACAATGCATTATGACTATTCTATTATGATTCAGATTGTTGGGTGTGTGTGTGTGTAAGATATATTATTATATAATAATATACCATTCAATGAAGGCTTTTAATGATATTATCATCAATGGCAATAGGAGCTCTGGGACTAGTTGTGAAAGGGTCTGGGCCGGCAGTTGTCTCGGGGCGCCGCAGTCTGGGCCCAGTCGTCATACCACTACTGTGAAAAAAATGCAAGCCAATGAGCATCGGCTGTTGGGATGTTCGGACCTTGTAAGACTTACAGTCATCTGTCTCGTCGTGAGTGTGGAAAAGTATGTGAAAGTGCAGCAGGGTTAAAATGACATGTTAAAACACACAGCAACAATGTTGCAGGAAATGTCAGAGATGTTCATGTCTATAACATCCGTGTCAAAGAATCTGTCTTTAGTTGGACTAAAAAAAACAGATGAGAGCAGCTCATCTTGGTGTGAGGAACCCTTCCACAAAGTTTGTAAAAGTATTTTTGATACATCATTATATATATATATATATATATATATATATATATATTCATACCTGTTTCATTAAATAATATAGATAAGTGTTGTCTATATATTTTATGTAAGTTCTTTTCCTATCGTCTGATAAGTTTAATAACATTATCATTAAACGAAGAAAGAAAATCACAATATTGATACATATTTTTTAATCCAATCTAAGCTTTTGTCTTACATAAGCCATTATCGAAGATGACAATTACACAATATATTAAGCACTTTTAACATAGCAAATTATGGCTCCTTTTTTGCAGAGACAGACATTAATTTGGAAATTCATGTAAAAATCAAATAATTGTCAGATTTTAATGAAATTTTCAGGACTTCTTGACAAATGAATGTGTTTTGAAATTTTTTTATATTAGAAAATTTTGGTAAAAATATTTTTTCTCTTTACATGTGTTTCACCCTCTTAATTTAATGAAAACTTAAGAAATTCAAAGTGATAATTTTTAGTGACTATATTAGTTAAATGCAGAATTCTTTGAAGAATTTAAATCACCAAATTTTTTGGAAAAATCAGATCCTGTCTAACTGAACATCTATTCTGAATTGAAAAATAAATATGCAACAAAACTAAGACATTTTATTAGAGAAGTTTTAAATTGCTTTTATGAATAATATTGATTAAAGACAATATTGTCTGTAGAAAAAAGTTTTTTCGATGAAAAATGAACTGAAGATTTGTTTTTAATTTTTTTTTTTTTTTTTTTTTTTTTAATTTTAAATTAAATAATTTATAAAGTTTTTAAATCTTTTAAAATTCAGTTTCACTGGTGAAACTCTTAGGAAATATTGTTAAGTAAAACTATATTCACTAATCATATATTGTAAACCTTATTACAATCTGATGACCCCAAATATTTTTAAAAGAATTTAGATGTAGTTTTGTATGTGTATTATCATGCAGAATTCCTGAGTATGGATATTTGAACCTAAAATTATTATTAAAAGGTCATGTGTTTTAAGGGTCCCCCCACCTTATGGGGAGGACTCTATAAACTTTGTCTGCTCCCCCATACTTAACTATAAACATATTTGGCAGTCATTCAGTTGTCAATAACATGCCAGCCAGAAAAAGACCCTGTCATTAAGAAATATTTGTATACAACATTTTATGCTATCAGTAATATTTCTTTTAAATCAGATTAATTTAACTTTAAATTTGCTAATGTTTCACTAATGTTTTATTTTTGCAAGATTTTTAAAACTGAGAATTAACTTTTGTTTACAAATGTGTCAGAATGCCCAATTTTTATCAATTTTATTGTAAAAAAAAATCAATTCTGATCAATATAATTTAAACACCACAGAGTATTTTACTTACTGGAAATAGTAAATTTCATCCTTTAGCTTGCAATTAAAGCTAAAATGAAAGTTTTAAAAAAAATCATTTTAAAATTTATTTATACCAAATTAGTGGAGATCCTGTCAATATAACATAGCAACCCACTGTAAAATCGGCAGATAACTTAGAAAAAATATATGTAGACGTAACTGAAGGTCTTTGGAAACAGAAATTACACATACAAATTATCCTTCACAAATAATAAATATGGGCACCGAACAATGCTTTCCAAACATATGTGAGAAAATTTTAAAAAATACTAACAAATTACGCTAAAATATCATAGAAAATACGGAAAACAGCCTCCAAGATTGTAAGCTTTGTCTAGAGGAGAAATTAGCTATAATCACCTCCCCAGACCAACACCTATTACTCAACAAATGATAAGGACTTATCTTGATGCAAACATGAAAACAATATTTTTACTATACTACTTAAAAGTCATTATCATCAGCAAGAGATCTGAAAAACTGGACATTCCCATCAATGGGGCTCAGCTAACAAAGAAGCGGTCATATATCTGGGCAGCATATTTACTGAAAACAGCAAACTTGACAGAGAGATTGAGACCAGATTTCGGAAACCCAATGCAGTCATTTCCCAACTTGCTCCTCTTCTAAAACATCATAGCATTTCCAAGAGCACCAAGGCAAATCTCATCAATGCCATTTTCCTACCAACACTGATGAAGCTAACACTTTGAACTAAGCAAATAAGATAATCAACACTCGGAAAAAAAAAAATTGAAGATAAACAATATCTGTCTATATCTCTGAGATGAGGTATTATGATTACTTATATTATTTACAGATTGTTATCCTCATCTTCATTACCATATTCACAATGTTTCGGCCGTTGTATGCGCCGGCCTTCTTGTAATTGAGATTTCAAACCGAACTCTTTATTTTGTCCACCGGGGTAGATTGTTTTAGTTCCACGTGCCATGCCTCTTCCAGATGTCTGTTATTTCCCTTTAATTCAATTCTCCAAGTTTTGGTTTGCCACTGCTGTGGCCTGGAATAAACAAATTTAGTAAATAACGGAGTTAGTTCCACATAGTAGTGGTTTGTGGGAAGAAGCTGTTTGTTTTTTTTGTTTGTTTTTGTTTTTTTTTGTTTTTGTTTTTGTTTTTTTTTGTTTTTGTTTTTTTTTTGTTTTTGTTTTTTTTTTGTTTTTTTTTTTTTTGTTGTTTTTGTTTTTTGTTGTTTTTGTTTTTTGTTGTTGTTTTTGTTTTTTGTTGTTGTTTTTGTTTTTTTGTTGTTTTTTGTTTTTTGTTGTTGTTTTTTGTTTTTTGTTGTTGTTTTTTGTTTTTTTGTTGTTGTTTTTGTTGTTGTTTTTGTTTTGTGTTGTTTTTTTTGTTGTTTTTTTTTTTTGTGTTGTTGTTTTTTTAAAAAAACTTTTCACCAATGAAATATGAAGGGAATGTGGGTGGTGTTCTACAATGGGTGTGGCATGGTGGGTCCTAGCTGTGAAGGTTAGAACTAGTAGAACCAGGGAATGTAATTTGTCCAATCACTTTCCATGGAAATAGCAATAGACCAGTGAGATGCTTGCCACATCCCATCTGTGTGAGAGAGGTTGTCGGGTGGGAAATAATTTGTCACTCATAAGGAGATGCTTTTGAACTCTATCAAGACTGGAAAGTGGAGACTGGGAAGTTCACACCCAAATATGGCAGCAGTACTACTTTTACAGCCTGATCTGTAGAGGATAGGATAAAGAGTCAGCATTTACCGGAGTGGTACAGGTAGCCGAACATTTTACCTGCATCTTTATTGATAGATTTTATTTACGAGTTCCACTTGAAGCATGGTGTGAGTTTCAGGCCCAGTAGTCTCTCAAGGAGCCACCTTCAGGGGATATTCGTTCATTGAGACTTGTGGCAGTTTGGAGTAAGCTTGTTGGTGATGGAATGTAACTAGTTCAGTTTTTGAGGCCTTGAATATAAACAGCCAGTTTTTTCCTGCCACTAGGAAGTTAATGCTAGATTGAATGCGAGATCCGCTGTGAATATCTAATTGTCAAGAGTTTTAAAAGTGCACCTGTATATTGTCTTATCAGCATAAATGTTTATAAATGATCGGAGTATATTCTTAGGCAGGTGATTTATGTAAATCAAAAAGTTGGTCCAAGAAGTGACCCCTGTGGATACCTACATTGACTGCCATGGCCCCGTAGGACTGGCTGATAATAACTACTTTCGTGGATCTACCTGTTAGGAAGGATTTTATAATTGAGAAGACTCTTTCAGTGATTCCATAACTGGAGAGCTTTGGTAGCAAACTTTTGTGCCACAATTTGACTCCTTCAAGGATGAGGATAATTCCAGGTTGATATTCTTAACCACTGTAATTTTATCTGGGCCACTGTCTCTCTTAAGGTCAAGTCTTTGATAAATCTAGTGACTTCTCTTGCAGAAATGAAAATATTTCAGAGAATTCTGCTCAGTGAGACCTGGGAAGCTGGGTAGGGGGTGACGTTTTTCATGTAACATTGAGTTTGAGGCAAAGATTGAGTTTTATGTGGAAAGTGAGAAAATGAAGGAAAGAGAGAAGTGTTTGTCTGATTTAGTGCAATGGAAAAAGATGTCAATTACAAATCTTTTCATTTGTACCCCCTTACTACTTAAAATAATCACAAGCATTCGTAATTTTGTTTAATGATAGCTCAAATATTTATCGATGTGATAGGGTTATTTTTGCAGATATTTTTTTGTTGTTGTAAAACTTGCTATGAGTGTATTCAATCATTAACTTAAAAATTAAGATTCGTCAGAAAATTCAAATAGGTAAATGGAATCAATCTGGACTTGGCATATCATCTTCAGTCACCTTCTCACCAATGTGACATGGCTTCCCTCTGTCTTTTCTACAAAAGTTGAGATTTTTTCCTCTGGTGCCTGAACTATATGAGTTTAAGTGTGCTACTAGATTGGCAATTAGGTCCCACCCTTTTACTGTCGAATTAGTTAAATGTAACCACCACTTCTACTTCAACACTTTCTTTTCTCACACTTTCTGCATGTGGAACTCCTTTCAATTTACTTGCTTCTCTGATAACTACAATTATCAGGCAGTGATCAAAGTGTATTATCTGTTTTTCTCATCTTTTAATAATGGTAATATTGCCTGTTTCCTTATAAGGAAACATTTGGTATCCATTGTTCAAGCAGCTAGTGCTCGAATTCACAACCATTATTATGTACTTAAACCATTATTATTAATTTTTGATTAGTATTTACTTTCTTCTTTGTTGTATATTATAATGTAATTTGTTTTCAACTTATTTATTTGATAGAAAAGTCTTAAAATTTAACAAAGGAATTCCAGCTGTGCACACATGTGTGAAGTGGTATCGATTGGGTAGTGATTTGTAAAATGAAATCGGGTGAAAAAGTTTCTATTCTTATTTCTTTGACAAAGGCAAGAAAATATTTTGAAAGGTTCTATTGTTATTTTGCTTTCTATGACTTTAAGTTCTTAACATTCCAAAATTTGTTTGGTTAATTGAACTTGTTTTTATGCTTTGTAACACAAAGGTTTGGCTGACTTTTGGATTTTCAAGTGGGTATAATCCGTAAGAACAGAGGATAGAAAAATCTTGTTGCTTCAGAAAATACTGACAAGATAGGTACTTTAGGTTGGATCCAAAGAAGATTATATAATATACCCCACTTTTTTCTTTTTTTGCTTTTCTTTCTTCTTTATTTTTTCTTCTGTTTTTTTCTTTTTCTTTTTGTTCTTTTTTTTTCTCTTTTCTCTTTTTCTTTTGTTTTTTTTTTCTTCTCTCTCTCTCTCTTCTTTTTCTTCTCTCTCTCTCTCTTCTTTTTCTTCTCTCTCTCTCTCTTCTTTTTCTTCTCTCTCTCTCTTCTTTTTCTTCTCTCTCTCTCTTCTTTTTCTTCTCTCTCTCTCTCTTCTTTTTCTTCTCTCTCTCTCTCTTCTTTTTCTTCTCTCTCTCTCTCTCTCCTTTTTCTTCTCTCTCTCTCTCCTTTTTCTTCTCTCTCTCTCTCCTTTTTCTTCTCTCTCTCTCTCCTTTTTCTTCTCTCTCTCTCTCTCCTTTTTCTTCTCTCTCTCTCTCTCCTTTTTCTTCTCTCTCTCTCTCTCCTTTTTCTTCTCTCTCTCTCTCTCCTTTTTCTTCTCTCTCTCTCTCTCCTTTTTCTTCTCTCTCTCTCCTTTTTCTTCTCTCTCTCTCTCTCCTTTTTCTTCTCTCTCTCTCTCTCTCCTTTTTCTTCTCTCTCTCTCTCTCCTTTTTCTTCTCTCTCTCTCTCTCCTTTTTCTTCTCTCTCTCTCTCTCCTTTTTCTTCTCTCTCTCTCTCTCCTTTTTCTTTCTCTCTCTCTCTCTCTCCTTTTTCTTCTCTCTCTCTCTCTTCTTTTTCTTCTCTCTCTCTCTCTCTCTTCTTTTTCTTCTCTCTCTCTCTCTCTCTTCTTTTTCTTCTCTCTCTCTCTCTCTTCTTTTTCTTCTCTCTCTCTCTCTCTTCTTTTTCTTCTCTCTCTCTCTCTCTTCTTTTTCTTCTCTCTCTCTCTCTCTTCTTTTTCTTCTCTCTCTCTCTCTTCTTTTTCTTCTCTCTCTCTCTCTCTTCTTTTTCTTCTCTCTCTCTCTCTCTTCTTTTTCTTCTCTCTCTCTCTCTCTTCTTTTTCTTCTCTCTCTCTCTCTCTCTTCTTTTTCTTCTCTCTCTCTCTCTCTTCTTTTTCTTCTCTCTCTCTCTCTCTTCTTTTTCTTCTCTCTCTCTCTCTCTCTTCTTTTTCTTCTCTCTCTCTCTCTCTCTTCTTTTTCTTCTCTCTCTCTCTCTCTCTTCTTTTTCTTCTCTCTCTCTCTCTCTTCTTTTTCTTCTCTCTCTCTCTCTTCTTTTTCTTCTCTCTCTCTCTCTTCTTTTTCTTCTCTCTCTCTCTCTTCTTTTTCTTCTCTCTCTCTCTCTTCTTTTTCTTCTCTCTCTCTCTTCTTTTTCTTCTCTCTCTCTCTTCTTTTTCTTCTCTCTCTCTCTCTTCTTTTTCTTCTCTCTCTCTCTCTCTCTCTTCTTTTTCTTCTCTCTCTCTCTCTCTCTCTTCTTTTTCTTCTCTCTCTCTCTCTCTCTCTTCTTTTTCTTCTCTCTCTCTCTCTCTCTCTCTCTCTCTCTCTCTCTCTCTTCTTTTTCTTAAATTCTCACAGTTGTAGCATCTGTTAGGATCCCAGCTATGGGCAAATATTAAACAAAACACTTTGTACTGTATCTACTCAGTATACAGGCAACCATGGCTTTCCACAACTTCCCGTCCCTTGTAGCTCTTAATAAACTTTGTCTTTCTATAATCTCTCCTAAGCCCTGTCCCGCCATCCGTTTACTCAAGCTCACTAAGTATTTTATGCATTGTTTTCCTCTGTGTTTCTGAGTATCAGATTTTCTGAGCCCTCCTTCCTCATATGCCCCGGAAACTTTGGCTGTCTCTTCCTGATGTTAAGTATTTGTTTGCATTTTCTCCAAAACTTTGTCATTGCTCACATGTTTGGTCCATGGTATACTCAGCATCTTTCTGTAGAACCACATTTTTGTTGCTTTGAGAGGTTTGATATGCCACTTAATAAAATCAACCAACCAAACTAAAATTCACACTTTGACTTCATTTTTCCCTAATTTTCTCACTCCTGATGAAAGATTGAACTCTGAAGGAAGCCCCTTGCCTGGAATGCATATTGGGGCAGTAGTTACTCGCCCCCCCCCATCCAACTATATTTCATGTGGCACTCGTATATATGATTCCTTCCTAAAGATGTTGGACAAATGTTTGGTGTCTTATACTGCTCTAGCTTAGGACCACAACACATTGAAACATCGGTTCTTCCTGTATAATCACCGAAGTTAAACAGCATTTAACCTGGTCAGTACCTAGACGGGTGACCACTTGGGGAGACCAGGTGCTGTAATCTTGGTTATATGAGTTGTGTAATGGACTCATAATCCGAATTGTTAATCGGAGAGCTGGGTTGGTTATATTCAATTACACACAAATACCCTTGAGAAAGGCATGAAACCACCTCTTCTCCCCATCAGCTATGGGTTAATTAGTAACACTTGTATTACCAAAACATTGCATACAAAATATTTAGATTTTGGCATTAAGAAACCCATAGAGGTGTTGATATACTGCTAGACAAAAAAAAACAACCAAACTTATATACACACTACACGATGTACCTGACTCCACATGCTGTGCTTTATAAGATTTAGATCAGGTCAAAAATGAAGTGCATTGCTGCAATAACTGATACGGGGCTGCACAATCTTCACTTTTCAGCTTTGGCAGACTTCAAAAGTATTCACATGGCCTTGTGGGTGATAAATATATTCCCCCACCCCCAATTTTCTACATTCTACCTCACCCCCTCTTTCTCTCAGCCATTGAGAAGAGGATAAGCTGTGTTCATGGACAAAACTGAACCTTGGCGGGAGGGGGAATTTACATGGCATCTGTTACTCTCATATGTCAGTCAACTTATCTCGATAAGTCATGTATATCTCTAAAATGTCTTTTTACCAGATTAGATCTCAAATTGAAATTGTAAAAATAGGCCTACAAGTAGCAGTCGCGTCTATAATAGTATCAGTAATAGCAGTAGTAGTAATAACAGTAGTGGCATCAGTAATAGCATCAATAATAGTAGTAGTAATAGTATCAGTAGTAGCATCAGTAATAGTAGTAGTAGTAGCAACAGTAGTAGCATCAGTAATAGTAGTAGTAGTAGCATCAGTAATAGTAGTAGTAGTAGCATCACTAGTAGTAGTAGTAACAGTAGTAGCATCACTAATAGTAGTAGTAGTAACAGTAGTAGCATCAGTAGTAGTAACAGTAGTAGCATCAGTAGTAGTAACAGTAGTAGCATCAGTAGTAGTAACAGTAGTAGCATCAGTAGTAGTAACAGTAGTAGCATCAGTAGTAGTAACAGTAGTAGCATCAGTAGTAGTAACAGTAGTAGCATCAGTAGTAGTAACAGTAGTAGCATCAGTAGTAGTAACAGTAGTAGCATCAGTAGTAGTAACAGTAGTAGCATCAGTAATAGTAGTAGTAATAGCATCAGTAATAGTAGTAGTAATAGCATCAGTAGCATCAGTAGTAGTAGCATTAGTAATTGCATCAATAGTAGTATATAGTCTGCGGCAGAAATACCTCCCATATAATGGAAAGATGAAAATGAAGACACCATTGCCACTAATATCTTTCCATTAAGGGGGGGGGGAATATTACAACATAGTTGTATAGCAGATGTGTTGACAATCTGTTCTTTTTGTCTTGACCTTCCTTCATATATTAACATAACCTGTGTATGTGTTTATTGATTGAATTGTTTTTGCTAAATAAAGCAATTATACCCTCTGGGCCTCAAAGAAGCAAATGCATTCAATGTAGAAGTAGTCCTTTTGTCACCCTTTCTTTCAGCTTGTTATGCATTTTTACTGATTTGGATTTGTCTTTGAAAATAGTCCGATGGGACGATGGCCTAGTGGATTAAAGCTTGGTTTGTGAATATAATCCTAATAATTGTGAGTTCAATCCTTGGGCTGGGCACTGTGTACATGAACTGGGTAGAAATGGGGCAAAAACAATAACCGAGCAGTACTAAAAATAAGAACTACACAAGATTATATATGGGCAGCAGCAGAACGAGAACAGTCTACAAACGTAGATTAAATAAAAAGTTCAGTTTAGAATTCCCTGTTGGTTAAACTCTTCGACATACACCTCATGAAATTGAAATTTGACAATAAAGATGCAGACAATAAATTAGTCGTTGAACTTGAGTTTTGTGCCTAATATTCCCTTAAAACACCATCATTTAGTAACCCTCCTATTTGAGTGTCTCTTGGGCCATGTATTATATACTAGCAATAATATAAAAACAAATCTCTAATATCTAACTTGGTTGTTTCTCTCTGAACTTCTTGGATGATAAGAGGAAAAAAGGAAAAAAATAATATACTGAGAGGAGAGGAAAAGAGAGGTGGAAGAGGAGAGGGGGTGAGAAAAGAGGTGGAAGAAAAAGAGAGGGGGTAGGAAAAGAGGAGAGAAAATAGGTGGAAGAAAAAGAGAGGGGGTAGGAAAAGAGGTGGAAGAAAAAGAGAGGGGGTAGGAAAAGAGGTGGAAGAAAAAGAGGGGGGTAGGAAAAGAGGTGGAAGAAAAAGAGGGGGGGTAGGAAAAGAGGAGAGAAAAGAGGTGGAAGAAAAAGAGGTGGAAGAGAAGAGGGGATAGGGAAAGAGAGAGGAGAGAAAAAAGAGGTGGAAGAGAAGAGGGGATAGGGAAAGAGAGAGGAGAGAAAAAAGAGGTGGAAGAGGAGAGGGGATAGGAAAAGAGAGAGAAAAAAGAGGTGGAAGAGGGGATAGGGAAAGAGAGAGGAGAGAAAAAAGAGGTGGAAGAGAAGAGGGGATAGGGAAAGAGAGAGGAGAGAAAAAAGAGGTGGACGAGAAGAGGGGATAGGGAAAGAGAGAGGAGAGAAAAAAGAGGTGGAAGAGGAGAGGGGATAGGAAAAGAGAGAGAAAAAAGAGGTGGAAGAGGGGATAGGGAAAGAGAGAGGAGAGAAAAAAGAGGTGGAAGAGAAGAGAGGATAGGGAAAGAGAGAGGAGAGAAAAAAGAGGTGGAAGAGGAGAGGGGATAGGAAAAGAGAGAGAAAAAAGAGGTGGAAGAGGGGATAGGGAAAGAGAGAGGAGAGAAAAAAGAGGTGGAAGAGAAGAGGGGATAGGGAAAGAGAGAGGAGAGAAAAAAGAGGTGGACGAGAAGAGGGGATAGGGAAAGAGAGAGGAGAGAAAAAAGAGGTGGAAGAGGAGAGGGGATAGGAAAAGAGAGAGAAAAAAGAGGTGGAAGAGGGGATAGGGAAAGAGAGAGGAGAGAAAAAAGAGGTGGAAGAGAAGAGGGGATAGGGAAAGAGAGAGGAGAGAAAAAAGAGGTAGGAGAGGGGAGGGGATAGGAAAAGAAATACAGGATATTATTTATTTATTTATTTATTTTTTTCTAAAGAAAAGCATTTGATGAGCTCTTACCCTTGTTTGAAACCTTGACCTAAACTGTTGTTCTCCTCACTTGGACCAAGTGTAAATGTCCTTTGCCGATGAAGAAACGTCAGCTTTTGTTTATGTGCATATGATAAATGTCCTACAATTCATGTGACTCAACTTGTCTTTTGTCCCAGAACTTCTTATATATCATTAAAGTGGTCGGTTTACATTTAATTCAGCTATGATTACCAAAAGCCATTATTCTTATTATTAGAAAAGAGGCAGTCAATGATCTATTGCCTCTCTTTAAATTTTTGTTTCTTTGTAATTTAAATGATGTAACGGAAATAGCATGCGTTATTTTTATTTTTTGTAATTCTTATATATGAAGACTTATGGCCAAATTATGTTGAAACACTGGCTCTTGTATGATCACTGAAGTTAAGCAATGTTGTGTCTGGTCAGTTCCTAGATGGGAAACCACTTGGGAAGACCAGGTGTTGTAAGCTTGGATTTGTGGGCAGTGGAATGGATAATGGCTTGAAATTGGAAATTGTGTTGAACAGAGTTCCAATTCCAATCAGGTTTTTTTTATATTCACTCGTGTGCAAATACTCTTGGGAAAGCAGCAGTAGTAATAGCATCAATAACAGTAGCAGCAGTAGTAATAGCATCAATAACAGTAGCAGCAGTAGTAATAGCATCAATAACAGTAGCAGCAGTAGTAATAGCATCAATAACAGTAGCAGCAGTAGTAATAGCATCAATAACAGTAGCAGCAGTAGTAATAGCATCAATAACAGTAGCAGCAGTAGTAATAGCATCAATAACAGTAGCAGCAGTAGTAATAGCATCAATAACAGTAGCAGCAGTAGTAATAGCATCAATAACAGTAGCAGCAGTAGTAATAGCATCAATAACAGTAGCAGCAGTAGTAATAGCATCAATAACAGTAGCAGCAGTAGTAATAGCATCAATAACAGTAGCAGCAGTAGTAATAGCATCAATAACAGTAGCAGCAGTAGTAATAGCATCAATAACAGTAGCAGCAGTAGTAATAGCATCAATAACAGTAGCAGCAGTAGTAATAGCATCAATAACAGTAGCAGCAGTAGTAATAGCATCAATAACAGTAGCAGCAGTAGTAATAGCATCAATAACAGTAGCAGCAGTAGTAATAGCATCAATAACAGTAGCAGCAGTAGTAATAGCATCAATAACAGTAGCAGCAGTAGTAATAGCATCAATAACAGTAGCAGCAGTAGTAATAGCATCAATAACAGTAGCAGCAGTAGTAATAGCATCAATAACAGTAGCAGCAGTAGTAATAGCATCAATAACAGTAGCAGTAATAGCAGTAGAAGAAGTTGTATTTATATAGGCTGTGGCAGAAATACCTCCAACATAATGGAAAGATGAAAATGAAGGCACCATTGCCACTAATCTTTCCCTTATAGTGGAGATGTTTCTGTCATGCCCTGTAGAAGCAGTAGTAACAGCCATTTGAGTAATAGTAGCAATTATAATAGCAGCTTTAATAGTATTAATAATAGTAGCAATATTAAGATACTGCAGCAGAAATACCACCCACATAATGGTAAGACATTGTACCTTACCATTATGTGGGCAGTATTTCTGCTGCACCCTGTAGTAATAATAGCAGTAAGAATAGCAGTAGTAAAATTGATGTATGAATAAAAACAAAATGAAACGCTTCATTAGTTGTTTATTTTGGGTATTGTAATTGTCTCAAAACAGTTTTGCATATCAAACACTGTTGTTACCTCCCTTATATTCTCTGTAAATTTTGTTTTTAAACTAACCTCATATTCTGATATTGCCTTTCCATTTGAAAAGTCATACATTATACTTAAAGCGAAATAACTTCTGAAAGACACCTTTATTTCAGCTATTTTTTAATTTTTTTATTTTTGTGTATATTTCAATTTATATGGGAACATCATCCCCCCCCCCCGCAATACTGTCTAGAAAGTCTTTTAACACTGGATCATAACAATAACACCAAAATTCAGAGGCACATTGGGATAGCAAAAGATGCTTTCCAAAAGCTAAGTAAAGTATTGAAAAATGAAATTTTCCATTAGATACAAAGAAAAGAGTACTGAAGTGTTACGCAATATTGGTCATCTTGTATGGTAGTGAATACTAGACAATCTTCTCACAGATGAAGAAGAGTCTTGAAGCAACAAGATGCTGAGAATGCCATGGACTAGAGATGTGGGCAAAGTTTTAATAAAATGGAAACAAAAAGGAAACTTAGTGAAAACTCGTCAGAAAGCCAGTGGAAAATTTTTGGGCACATAAGGAGAGAGGGCTTAGAGACTTTAACACTCTCAGGACATATTGAAGGCACGGGACAGAGGAAATCGTGCTTAACCTACCTGATGAGCTTGTGTAAATAGATGGCAAGCAACCAGACGTGTCCTCTGAACACCTGCTCATAAACAGTTACATAATTCATCAGCCCTTTGGGAGACATGTTTTTGTTTTCTCTATTTTTGTTATTTTATTTCATGTTTATGCTCTAAATAATTTCTGTATAGTAAACGCTGGATTATGATGTGATGCTGGATAGAAAGTCCTTGGCTATACCAATAAACCATAACATTCTGCTGAAAATCTTCTCAGCCCAATTCTACGTTTACAAACCTGGCCAAATCTCAGAAGTTTGTTTTGCATTTCCTTCCACCCAACTTGAGTAGTCAAAGAACTACTTCTACAGAAAACTTTTGAGATGCTAAACTTAACAATGTTCTCTCTCTCGTCCTCCTTCTCTCTCTCTCGTCCTCCTTCTCTCTCTCTCGTCCTCCTTCTCTCTCTCTCGTCCTCCTTCTCTCTCTCTCGTCCTCCTTCTCTCTCTCTCTCGTCCTCCTTCTCTCTCTCTCTCGTCCTCCTTCTCTCTCGTCCTCCTTCTCTCTCGTCCTCCTTCTCTCTCGTCCTCCTTCTCTCTCGTCCTCCTTCTCTCTCGTCCTCCTTCTCTCTCGTCCTCCTTCTCTCTCGTCCTCCTTCTCTCTCGTCCTCCTTCTCTCTCGTCCTCCTTCTCTCTCGTCCTCCTTCTCTCTCGTCCTCCTTCTCTCTCGTCCTCCTTCTCTCTCGTCCTCCTTCTCTCTCGTCCTCCTTCTCTCTCGTCCTCCTTCTCTCTCGTCCTCCTTCTCTCTCGTCCTCCTTCTCTCTCGTCCTCCTTCTCTCTCGTCCTCCTTCTCTCTCGTCCTCCTTCTCTCTCGTCCTCCTTCTCTCTCGTCCTCCTTCTCTCTCGTCCTCCTTCTCTCTCGTCCTCCTTCTCTCTCGTCCTCCTTCTCTCTCGTCCTCCTTCTCTCTCGTCCTCCTTCTCTCTCGTCCTCCTTCTCTCTCGTCCTCCTTCTCTCTCGTCCTCCTTCTCTCTCGTCCTCCTTCTCTCTCGTGTCCTCCTCCTCTCTCTCGTCCTCCTCCTCTCTCTCGTCCTCCTCCTTCTTCTTCTTTTCTTCCTTCTTCTTCTTTTCTTCCTCTTCAGTACCTTCAACCACTATAATTAAACTGCAAAATCGCCTATACGTTTTTTTAAACAAATATTATGCTCAAGCAAAAAGGATATTAATATTTTAAAACCGGCTCTTTTTTGAGAGATCACTTTTTACTTGGCCTTAAATACTCCAGTCCAAACTCATCCACAAATAAAACAAAAATCGTCTAAAAAAGGTTCCATCAAAGTTAGATTGTTTAAATTCGAACTAGCTCTATGTTTGTGCTGTTGGTGTGCATTCAAAATTTTCGACGTCTTAATCCTATGAACTCCCCGCAACCATTCAACGCTTCCCTCAACTTTGTTCCCGATGGCCATCCGTAGTTCGCAAAGTCGCACTGTCATGCCTGTCGAGCATCTCGATAAGGATGAAGATGCTTTTCGCTCGATAATGAAAACAGCCACACCCTTTTATTTTTTTTTTTATTGTTTTTTCTTTAATTATCTATTTAAACAGTGTAGAGAGAAAAAAAAGCTTCTTAATTAAATTATTTTCTTTACGGCTATTGCGGTTTGGTAGTAGTTATAAAAAACAAAAGCAAAAAATCAACATATACTTGAAAATTTATCAATGGATTCATTGATAAACAAATCGGACCCAGGTGTATTTTTTTTCGTTCGTTTTTTTTTCTTTCTAGTTTAAACAACTAATAAAAATAATTAACTCTTCAGTTATACTTTTCTTTTTAAATTTTATTTATTACCTTTTCTTACCCTCATCTCAAATTTAATTTCGGCTTTCGATAGAAAAAAAAACCCTTGTTGAAATGAACAGGTCATTCTCTTTTTTGTTTCATTTTAACATGGCCGCTGGGGAAAAAAATGTGGTGGTCATTTGACAACATTTAAAAAAATTTTTTTTTTTTATTCTTTTTAGTTTAAAAAGTATTTTTAAAATCAATTTGAGGATATTATCTGTTAATTCACCCCAAATAATGTGTAAAAGTTACTTATCGCAAATATTAATTCACTTCAAGAAATTATAAATTTTAAAAACCAAAGTTTGTTTTTTCCATTTTTGGCACTCTCTTGAAATTTATGGATTTTAAAATAAATCAAAATTTGTTTAGAATTCTTTTTATTTATTTTTTTTATTAAATCTTTGGTACGAGTTAGAAATTTTTACAATATTGGCATGTTTATCGGGTTGAGCGCGAACGTTGTCTTTCACATTTCGGACAATCGCAAAGGTCAACGGTCAACCCAACCTGAGTACAATGGAAGGGCCTTGCTCTGGGAGAATTTGGCATTAATTTTTTTTTTAGTAAATATAAATTCTTTTTATTTTGGAGTGAATTAACAGTAACACTAACAGAAAAGATCCCAATTTGACAACGTTATTTATTTTTTAATATCGCTTTTTAATTTCTACAGAGTTCCGGCGTTGAAGTTAAGTTTTTTTCTTCATTAGTAAACATTTTTTTTCTCTTGGTAATTAATAAAATAGAAAAAAAAATAGTAATCTCTAAATCATTTTTTTTTTTTTCTTGATAGATTATCTTAGTTTTCAGGATTACTCCCAGTGCTCTCTGTATGATCGGTACTGCTGTGCACGACGGTGCGATTATCCAGATGCTTTTATATTTATTTTTTTACTTCGTTCACCCAAAACAAGTTATTTTACTTACTTTTTTATACATTTATTTATTTTTAATCAATTCACCCCAAGCAAGACAATAATGCCAGTAAGATGCAACTGACTACTGGAAGTGAAAAAGAATGAAAAGACTTTAAGGAACTGGAAACCCAACCTTAAACATAAGAACAAGGCATAAACCTCTATACTTCTTTAAAAGACCAGGGAAGATTGTGAATTGGACGATGTCTGTCTGTTTGTTTGTTTGTTTGTTCTTTAAATCAATTCACCCCAAGCAAGATGAAAATGCCACTAAGACACAAGGGGTTACTGGTAGAGTAATGGATAGTGGCTCGGACTGAGGAATCGGGGGAACAGAGTTCAAATTCCACTTGAATCCATTACATTCATTTACGTGCTAATACCCTTGGGAAAGGCATGAACCCTCTTCTTCTCTCCACAGCTATGGGTAAATAGCAGGAAAGACTGGGTTCTATAGCCTTGGATTTCAACTGGTTTACCACAGAAAGAAATGGCAACCTACTGCAGGAAAAAATCTGCCTTGATAGTCATGTATCGAAAGATACATGATTGTCTACGTGTGTATCATGCGTGGCAGATAACTCACTGACCAAACTGGCTAAAACAAATTTTAGGTCAGTAATTACAAAATTATCAAATGATTTTTGTGCTGACTTCAGATTTTATATATATATATATATATATATATATATATAATATTACATTATTTATCTATTTTTTTTTTCTTTGGACTTGCATGCTAGACGATTATTTTCAGCTAACGTACATGTTCTTGGTTCTTTCTTTTTTTATACCTTTTTTCCCCTTTGTTATTGGTTTGATTATTTGCAAATCAAGACACTGAAGGTTTTCCGAATGAGTATAATTTCTTATACTTATAAGATTACTACTACTACTAATATATATATATATATATATATATATATATATATATATATATATATATATATATATATATATATATATATATGTGTGCACACCCTGTATCAAAAAATATATGGTTTATGCCCACATCAATATTCAAACAC
This sequence comes from Acanthosepion esculentum, assembly GCA_964036315.1. NCBI lineage: Eukaryota > Metazoa > Mollusca > Cephalopoda > Sepiida > Sepiidae > Acanthosepion > Acanthosepion esculentum. The sequence continues at coordinate 64,194,529 of OZ038514.1, read as the reverse complement.
TGAAGTTAAGCAACATCAAGCCTGGGCAGTACCTAGCTGGGTGATCACTTATAAATTCGAGATAATGTAAGCTTGAACATGGAGGTTGGATAATGGCGTGGAACTATTAATCGGAGAGAGCCGAGTTTCGATTTCACTTGGATTTGTTATATTCACGTACTTGCAAATACCCTTGGCGAAGGTATGAATCCACCTTTTTTTCACTTGAGCTGTGGGTTAATTAGTAAAAGTTTTATTGCTAAACTCTTATTATCTCCCCACTCACAAAAATAGTTTTACAATTTAAAAATGTGTACTGGCTTTAAATAACCAGCAAAGGATTGATAAGTCGTAGAAAGCAAATTTAAATCGGTCATAAAAATGTATACTCTTTAAATGGCAATAAATACTCTGTGTGTATTGATTTGCAAGTAAGATTTTCCGTCTTTCGCTTTATGTATCGTGTTCATTCAGGACGTAGATGATCATGTCTCCATTTTCCTCTGTCCCCTGTCGCTCTCAATAAATTTCATCCCTCTGCCACTTCCTCCAGACCATGTTCTGTCATCCACTTATGCCCTCCAGGTATGTCATGTGATGTTTTCCCTTGTCTCTCTTTCCCTCTATTTGACCTGTGAGTATCAGATTCTCCAGGTTCTTGTTTCTCATTATGTGCCTCAGAAACTTCAGCGGCCTCCTCCTTGTTTGTATCCTCTTCAAGACCTCATCATTGCTCACACATTATATCCTCAGCATCCTTCTGTAGAGTCACATCTCTGTTGCCTTGTGTCTCCTCTTCATCTTTGAGGAGACCATCCAACATTCGCTACCGTAAAGGAGGACAAATGGCATGTAGCAGCTCGGTAATCATTTCTTTGTTACCAAAGAAATCCTCCTGTCTTGCAATACTCTGTCCAGCTTTTGAAATGTGTCCTTGGCCATCCCAGTTCATCTGTGGATCTCAGCGTTGCACTTACCGTCTTCTGTCGAAACACTTCCCAGATATTTAAACTTCCGCACCAGCTTGATTCCAGTGTCCCCAACCTTCAAATCGCATTTCAGGCTCATCCTTTTACTGATTCTGTCTTTTTAGTTCAGCAAGCAAGATTAATGGTTAAAATTAAGTAATATTGATGTTTATTGATTTACAAAGAAGAGTAAATTTAAATTAAATAGTAAATGAAATTGAATATTTATAAAGAATCTGTCTGGAGTTCCAAATCCATGGCAGTAAGGTCGAGGAGGGACCAGACTGAACATGGCCAACACCTGAAGATCCCAATGGTGGAATAGGCAATGATCTACATAATTTCAATGTCCAAGTCTGCAGAAGAGGGCAGCGTCAATCTGGTTGGAGGGAACAATGACAGACCAAGCATCAAACAGTCTGATGCAACCAGATCTGCCTCTCTCAATCCCCTTTGAGTTGCAAGGTAGGTACTTCTGGCCTAGTGTTGTCCACCAAAATCAAATTTGTGTGAATGGTCTCATCAAACATCATCACCACTGCCAACAGTGGGAAGAAAGGGAATATGGAGAGAAGATGATGATCACTATGCTCAGATGCGAGTGGGTGTGGCCGCCGGCAAACGTTTTAATGATTTTAAAAAGCATAATTCTGTTCTACATGAATAGATAGTCATGCATAAAAAGGCAATTGAATTGCAATATTAAATTTGGTATTACTTTGCATTTTTTTTCATCTGTCTATATAATTAAAAATATAGGTAAATAAATCTTGTCGTGATGGGTTTTAAAATTCTAACAAACTTTTAGTTTGCTAACGCCCGTTAATTTTGTGTCATGCGAGGAAATTAAGCAGAATAATGAATTTTCAGTCAGCCAATTATTTATATCAACTTCAATGATTTAACTTTAGGCAAACAAGTCTTCAATTTATGAATAGTAAAAAGTCATAGAGAAAATACTTTTTTTATTTTAAAATAATGGTAATAGTAATAATTTCCCTACAAGGAAACATTCGGCATTCATTGACTGAGTGTAGTATCTGTTCTCATCTCTAATGGTAATATTGGCCGTTCCCTTATAAGGAAACATTTGGCATTCATTGACCCAGCAGCCAGTACTAGTTGAGTTAGGCTTTTCTTCACTCCCTGGACATTGGGCTGGGATCAAAGTGTAGTATCTGTTCTCCTCATCTCTAATGGTAATATTAGCCGTTACCTTATAAGGAAACATTCGGCATTCATTGACCGAGTAGCCAATGCTACTAGATTTAAGCTTTTCCTCACACCCTGTATGTTTGGCTTGGGTGAATGTGTAGTATTTGTTCTCCTCATATCTAATGGTAATAGTAATATCTATTTCCCGATAAGGAAACATTCATCATTTATTAAATGACAACCAGTACTATTTTTGCTTGAATTTCCTAAAATGTTTAATTTACGATGTTTCTTAATTATGAAAATTCACTTCCTCTTATCTATCTATCTATCGCACTTGCAGGCTTTGCCAGCTCGCTATTATCTGTCGAAAAAATCTGAAGTCAGCACAAAAATCATTTGATAATTTTGTAATTACTAACCTAAAATTTGTTTTAGCCAGTTTCATCAGTCGGTTTACAAATAAGAAAACAATGATGAATGACTTGATGTCTGCTTTCTAATGTATGCCATCATTGAATTTTTATTTTTCTCACAATCTTGAGCTGAAAAATGATGAAATAATTTTACAAAATAAAACATTTTTTATGAAAATTAAGCCTAAAGAAAAGGAAAACACATCGCACAAGTTGAACAGAATAAAAACATTTTTTTATTTTTTTGTTTATACCTTAAAAACTGTCAAGGGTTTTTTTCATTTATTTAATTTTTTTTTTTTTTTTTTAATAATTGTAGGTTAGTTTTAAAACCGGTTTTGTTCTTAGTCATTTGATATCAAAAGTTAATATCTTCACCGTTTTTGCTTTCTTATGTTCAAAGTGTTCAGCCAAAATTCCCAACATTTTCTTTATTGTAATAAATATATATCTTGCTTGAGGCTTTCATTTGTTAAATGAATTATTTAAAAAATAGCCAGTCGACTTGTTCTTTGTTTGATCTTACTTAAATATAATCACTCCACCTCGTATGCGCTGGTGTGCATTGAATAATTCCATTGTGTTCTTTAGATGTTACCTTGAATTTGTCTCCCTTTTAATAGGGCTGGAAGGTCTTTAATATTTAATCTATATGTGTAAACGTTTTTTTTTTTTTTTTTTTTTTTTTAAGCTGTTCTTAGGAAATCTTCAGTTTTATTGTCCCAAATGCTTTTGACTGATAATTCATCCATCATTCCCAAAGGGGTGTTAATTTTAGTGTTAAAGATTCTTAGTGTATTTATTTAGTTTTCAAAAATAGCCAAGGTGTTGTGGTTTGGTTTGAGAGAGAAAAAAAAATTTACTGTTTTGAAGTGGTGACAGAGAGAGCCAAGCTTGACAGCAGGGTGCTGCAGTTGTCGTGGTGAAGGCAAAAAAGAAAAAAGCATTTAAGGATCAGAGCTTTAAGATTTTTTCCTGATCAATGTATTGGTTAGTGAATTGGTGATAGAAAAATTGAGAGTTCAATCCTTGGGCTGGGTAGTATGAAAAGACTTGATGGAAACGGGGATCAGAATAACTGAACAATTAATCATGATGAAATAACAATAAATAATGGAAAGGGAACAATCTGGATAGATTGTATAAATGGTTAAGTTTGAAATTCCTAGATGATAATATTAGTCATTTCCTTATAAGGAAACATTTGGCATTCATTGACGGAGCAGCCAATGCTACTTGAATTACGCTTTTCTTCCCACCCTGGACATCAGCTGGGATCAAAGTGTAGTATCTGTTCTCCTCATCTCTAATGGTAATATTAGCCGTTCCCTTATAAGGAAACATTCAGCATTCATTGACCGAGCAGCCAGTGCTACTTGAGTAATGCTTTTCTTCCCACCCTGGACATCGGGCTGGGGTCAAAGTGTAGTATCTGTCCTCCTCATCTCTAATGGTAATATTAGCCGTTCCCTTATAAGGAAACATTCAGCATTCATTGACCGAGCAGCCAGTGCTACTTGAGTAATGCTTTTCTTCCCTCCCTGGACATCGGGCTGGGGTCAAAGTGTAGTATCTGTTCTCCTCATGTCTAATGGTAATATTAGCCGTTCCCTTATAAGGAAACATTCAGCATTCATTGACCGAGCAGCCAGTGCTACTTGAGTTACGCTTTTCTTCCCTCCCTGGACATCGGGCTGGGATCAAAGTGTAGTATCTGTTCTCCTCATGTCTAATGGTAATATTAGCCGTTCCCTTATAAGGAAACATTCAGCATTCATTGACTGAGCAGCCAGTGCTACTTGAGTTACGCTTTTCTTCCCTCCCTGGACATCGGGCTGGGATCAAAGTGTAGTATCTGTTCTCCTCATCTCTAATGGTAATATTAGCCGTTCCCTTATAAGGAAACATTCAGCATTCATTGACCGAGCAGCCAGTGCTACTTGAGTAATGCTTTTCTTCCCTCCCTGGACATCGGGCTGGGGTCAAAGTGTAGTATCTGTTCTCCTCATCTCTAATGGTAATATTAGCCGTTCCCTTATAAGGAAACATTCAGCATTCATTGACCGAGCAGCCAGTGCTACTTGAGTAATGCTTTTCTTCCCTCCCTGGACATCGGGCTGGGATCAAAGTGTAGTATCTGTTCTCCTCATCTCTAATGGTAATGATAATATTAGCCGTTCCCTTATACGGAAACATTCGGCATTCATTGACCAAGCTGCTAGTGCTGCTGTTATTATTATTATTTTTTTTTCTTTAAGCGTTTCACCCCAAGTAAGTGAATGTTTCTAGCTGCTTCGGCTGCTGAGTTTCTTTTCTTGAACTCATAAAGCATTATGTGCCTCAAATGATTTTTGGGTACTTCCATGTTAGCAGGGTTTTAATCAAACAAAATTTAATTTTATTGTTCTCTGAAAATAAAATATGATCAGTTTAAATGCATCTAAACATAAAAATAATGTTCAGCTCCATTAGACATTATAAAATACTCTTTAAATTTTGTCATTTTAACAAAAAGTTAAAATTCGGACAGAACTTACCGGGTGACCTAATACATCCATGTCCTGGTCAAGTTGACAAACTACATCCAACAGCAAGGCCTCTGATCAGGAGATTTTGAGGAACATGGAACTACCTCTTATATGCTGGTATTCCCAGGGCCACCCTGACGCAGGATGGTCGCACCTGTTAGGGGTCCCAGATATGGGTAAATAGTTAATCCACAAACTGGGGTCAAAACACTGTGAAAGTGTAAAAATAGGTTTTAATACCAGCAATACATTTTTGTAAAAAAATTGTTGCCAGCAATATGTTATTACCTGCAATACATTTTTGAAGAAAAAATATATTAGCAGCAAAAAAAAAACATTACCAGCAATAAAAATTTTGTCAACATTAAATAGCCTATTGAGGTGTTGATATGCCGTAAAATAAACCAGACCAATCTATACTAAATTTGTTGATTAACCATATTGATAGGCATCTGAAGAAGGCTGGTTGAAACATGCTGTGATGGCAACAAAAATGAAGACATTAGTCAAACTGCAAGTGAATAAAACAATTCTGTTTGAGATAACATAATATTGAGATATTCCATCAAAATGAAAAATATATTCAGGATTGCATTCAGTCATTTTTCAGTTGACTGCTATTTATAAGCTGCATGGTTACATGGAAATATCTCGAGTATAATTTGCGATCTCTTTTTTTGTGGTTACAATATTCGATTAAACATGGCTCACCTTACAGGTATTACTGCTTAAACTGTAATGCTAATATTTAAACATCTGAAACTCAAGAACTGTTCAAGATAGAAAAGTAACTTCTTTTTTTTTGCATTCTGTTCAGAATGTGTAAACAGGAGGTTCATAAAGTCAGTGTGCAATTTAAAATACTTGTAGCTATACATACATATATGTATGTATACATGTATGTATATGTATATGTATACATATACATGTATGTGTATGTATATGTATACATATACATGTATGTATATGTATATGTATACATATACATGTATGTATATGTATATGTATATGTATACATATACATGTATGTATATGTATATGTGTATGTATATGTATACATATACATGTATGTATATGTGTATGTATATGTATACATATACATGTATGTATATGTGTATGTATATGTATACATATACATGTATGTATATGTGTATGTATATGTATACATATACATGTATGTATATGTGTATGTATATGTATACATATACATGTATGTATATGTGTATGTATATGTATACATATACATGTATGTATATGTGTATGTATATGTATACATATACATGTATGTATATGTGTATGTATATGTATACATATACATGTATGTATATGTGTATGTATATGTATACATATACATGTATGTATATGTGTATGTATATGTATACATATACATGTATGTATATGTGTATGTATATGTATACATATACATGTATGTATATGTGTATGTATATGTATACATATACATGTATGTATATGTGTATGTATATGTATACATATACATGTATGTATATGTGTATGTATATGTATACATATACATGTATGTATATGTGTATGTATATGTATACATATACATGTATGTATGTATATGTGTATGTATATGTATACATATACATGTATGTATATGTGTATGTATATGTATACATATACATGTATGTATATGTGTATGTATATGTATACATATACATATACATGTATGTATATGTATACATATACATGTATGTATATGTATACATATACATGTATGTATATGTATACATATACATGTATGTATATGTATACATGTATGTATATGTATACATATACATGTATGTATATGTATACATGTATATATGTGTGTATATATGTATATATTTATATGAATTTATATTTATATGTATTTATATTTATATGTATTTATATTTATATGTATTTATATATATATATGTATTTATATATATATATGTATTTATATATATATATATGTATTTATATATATATATTTATATATATATATATATTTATATATATATATATGTATTTATATATATATATTTATATATATATATAGATTGATATAGAGATGTACCTGCCTTTCTGACGCTTAAAAAGTTTCACGTGGATGCCCAGATTGTTATACAGCTGTCTCATAATGTCATGGAATATGCAAATTTTAGTGTGACAAGGATAATGTCACACTGGCAGACAAGTTTTATATTAAAAGCACTTGTTTGTAAATATCAAAAATGTTTATCTTAACCAAACTTAAAATTTCTATCCAAGTCAAAAGTCAATAATTGTCATCTGCTGCTCACATAGATTATTGAGTCCTGTGAAACTAGATAAGAGACACTTGCAACAGTTGGTAGTAACTTGCCCTGATATATCATTAAATCTGTTCAAGCAACCTGAGAAGAATCTTCTTACAATTGATGTTTAGCCTGTTCTTCTTGCTTTCCTTCCCTACCTTCCATGGGAATTTTTATTTTCTTGCCTGTGTCTGCTATCAACACTGTCATATGCATATTTAATGTGGTTAACCTTTATTCTGCTGGAGGCGAATATTGTCACCATAGAATTTTCTCCCTTTACAGCTCTAGATGCATTCTATCACCTTGAGATGGTTGCTGTAAATAAACACTTGTCAACTGTTATTTGCGGTATTTTAAGCTAGAAATCGCCTATTACTGCTTTGGAACTCTGCTAAACTTCTGTTTTCCGATGCCATTTTGAATTCTTCTCGATTCAACATGAGGTGTAACATCAATTAAACCCACGTTAATTTTGGGGGATTTTTTTTTTTTTTTTTTTTTTTTTCTTTAAATTTTTTAATCTTTTTAATAAACAAAAATGGTCACATCAGCATCTAACAAAATTTGCTGATGATTTTGGAGGCTTTACTCAAATGGATATTGATGGTGAAGTGGTCGAAGATCCATGCTAGTGATGATGGCCACTGGAGGCTACTATCATCTATGGTTGACTAATTTTAAGGAATCTGCTAGCAACCAATGCTGTACCTGGTAGCCTTTCTGAAGGTGAATTATTTCATCTATTTATAAGCAATGAAATAATAACTTTATTTGTCAACAAGAAAAATAAATATGCTAGTCAGGTGAAAGACAGACCAAACGAAAAATGGTGTTTAGCATGTTCACTTTTTTTGTCGAAATGAAAGCCGCCTTAGCCATTTTGTTTCTCATTGTACCCCAGAACTCCACAAGGGGTAATAAAAGTTAAAGCATGTTAAAAAGGAGGCATGGTGGACTAATGGATAGCGGCTCGGATTGAGGAATCGGAGAGGCGTGTTCGAATTCCAATCGAATCCATTACATTCACTTACGTGCTAATACCCTTGGGAAAGGTATGAATCCTCTTCTTCTCCCTCCAGTTATGGGTAAATAGCAAGACAGAGTGGGTTCTATAGCCTTGGATGGCAAATGGTCTACTGCAGAAAGAAATGGCAGCCTATTGCAGGAAAAAAAATCTGCCTCATCAGTCATGTATCGAAAAATACATGATCACCTATGCGTGTATCACGCATGGCACACGACTGACTGATATTAAAAAGGTAATGTATTTGTTTTGTTTTTTTAACGTCAGAATATGCATGCAAAACGTAATTTATAAAGATATTACTCATCCATTCTTTTATTAGTTTATAAAAAAAAATAAAATCTATACGCACAATACAAAGAAAGTTATAACGATTTTAAAACAGGTGTTCATGTTTTTTTTTACAGTGGCAGGGAAATAATTCTAGAAAGAATATAGTGTGCTAAAGGTTAAGAATGTGGCTACTAGTAATAAATCCTGGTAGGATATCTAATTCTCTCTTAATCCCGTCACTGGTTGAATAAATCTGATGAAGACACGTCATGTTTATGTTCTATTTGTCTCTGGTTAACAGTATTGTTTAATTGTAATGCAGTGTTCCGTCCCCTAGATCTGCAAACGAAACGTCTCCAGAGCTTAGTGCTGTTCTGTCACTGCGTGCTTCACTGAATACCATGCTTACCTTGGTCATTCTCCATTGCTCTGGAGCTCTCTGCATCAATCCTGTGACGCAGTGGTTCAGTATCTGCAGGAATATCACTACAGAACTGTCAAAGATCGGGCTCGACTCTTCTCTGTCTTGTCTATGCCTGTGAAAGAGTAAAGTCACTGTAACTGTTAAACTTGATTCATTTCAACAAGTGTAAAACTAACGGCTTTTATTTGTTTATCGTACGATGATTAAGATTATGGATACATAAGCAAAAGGGATTTGAAGAAGTTTCCCCATGTATAAGGAATTCTTGAGCTGGCAGGAAGAGGTTGACTGGCGGTTGCAGTTATGGCAAAACAGCCTTGAGTTCAACTATTTAAATGAAGGCTGCTGATTGAGGTACCATGGTCATCTGGCAGGGAGAGTGTTAGTCTACTAGTGGCAAGACCATTTTTATTTTATTTTTTTAAATTTTTATTTTTGCCTTTTTCAGCGTGTAAACCCCAGTTACACTGTTCTGATAAGTTAACCAGTAATAATGCTTGACCAGTGGTATCGGCTATCCAGTAATAATGTTTGACCAGTGGTATCGGCTATCCAGTAATAATGCTTGACCAGTGGTATCGGCTATCCAGTAATAATGCTTGACCAGTGGTATCGGCTATCCAGTAATAATGCTTGACCAGTGGTATCGCCAACCAGTAATAATGCTTGACCAGTGGTCTTATGTCATACACATCAAAGGAGAGGAGGATAAGCTCCTAAAGAACCCAGTATGATTTGTAGTCTAATCAACATAATAGCCCTGTGGTGTAAGTATTGGTGGGGGTGTTGAGAAGCACCATCCCAGTCTCTCTCTCATTGTTGGGCCAGTCAAAATGCTGGCCTTGTATTGCTCATATCCACCTTCAGTGGAACATTTTCCATGTTCTGGGATGTCACCCTCATTTAACCTGATTATCATAGGTATCATCGTCACCTCCGACAGTTTGTCATAATAAACCTGATCAAAACAAACCTCGATCTGTAAAGATTTACTTTGTTTCACTCATTTCAACTAATAATTCTGTTGTCAAATGAAAACATCATTCTAGTTTAATGGACCTAAGACCTTAGACCAGTGGTTCCCAAACTTTTTTACATGGCGGCACACTATAGAGTTCTTTAAATTTTCGTGGCACATCTAAAATATCTAAAAAATAAATATTTTCCACTCATTAAGCCTTTTTGCAATAAAATAATAAAACACAAAGAATATTATATAAGAAGAATTTTTATTCACATAAATCAACATATCCTGTATTCAATATCGGGTATAAAAGAATAATGGTGAATGTCAGTTGTGCCCGGTGCTTCTTGACTACTGCTGCAATATTTGGGCAAATGTGAGAGACACACACTCTTAACTCTTCTTCAATATTTTTAAGTCTCTCACGTTTTTTATTTTTAATGTTGTTTAGGTAAGAAAATCCCAGTCCACATAGGTATGAAGTTGAGAATTGCAGTAAGATTTTAATGGCTTTTTTACTTTTCCATAACAGAAATCCAAAAGGCGTCGAATGGCAGTTGTGCGTACTTCAATTTGAGACCACGATCACTGGAAAGGCTTTCTTATTCTTCCTCTTCACATAACTCAAAATTGAAAAGGTGGTTGATGACTGATAAATCTAGGAACCGATTGCGAATCCAATCAAATTCTTCAATGCTGATTGAGGGAAAATATTCTTCAATTTTAAACAAAATGAAATTAAATGGCTTCTAGGTATTATCTCTTTGCGGCACACCAGCAATCATTCCGCGGCACACTAGTGTGCCGCGGCACAGTGGTTGGGAACCACTGCCTTAGACTGTACCTAATGATCAATCCCACCCAAGCTTACAATTTTACCTCTCACACTATACTGTGTGAGGGACACAAACCAGAAAATTCATAGTATCGCATTGTTTTGATGTGAAAAATAATTAAAAAAAAATTTTTTTTTTTTTTATTAGGTGACATTTGACATCAGTCACTGTCATATTAGTACTGACTTTTGAATATGACCAATTTAGTTCTTGTTTTTGAATTCTATTTGTACAATGCTTTTTACATTTGCTTATGTTATCTAGTAGAGTAACAATCTGGTATGAAAAAAATAATAGCCTCTAACCAGGTCCAGATTATGATCTTTTGGGGCCTCTAGGCTATTAAAATTATGTCTCCAACTCAAACTCAAACGAAGCCACTCTCTAACTTATCTGCAGCCCTCTTGAATACTTTACTTCAAGCTATGTAAATGTCACTAAAATATATAAGTAAAGTTGTTGTAGATTCTTTTAAGTAAACTAGAATATCTATCTTTTGTTTGTCAATAAAAAACATTCTTCAAGAAATATCAGTTTTATTATTTTATTGCAAAACAAATTAGCACTGTAGGGATACTGAAGGCATTTATCTCCCTTTGGTTCATCGTTAAACTACATCCACGTCCTGGGTAAGATGATAAACTACATCCAGCAGCAAGGCCTCTGATCAGGAGGTTTTGAGGAGCATGGAACCACCTCATAATTGCTGGTGTTCCCAGGTCCACCCTGACCCGAGGTGGTAGCACCTGTTAGGGTCCCAGCTATGGGCAAATAGTTAACTATTACCAGCAATACTTTTTTTAAAAAAATTATTACCAGCAATACAATTTTGAAGGAAAAAATATTACCAGAAACATTTTTGACAAACCAAAACATTACCAGCAACAAACATTTTGTCGGCATTAAATAACCCATTGAGGTTGATATGTCGTAAAACAAAATAAACCAAACCCTTTGGGTCATGTGACGGCCACTTAATGATGTCACTCCATACAGTGATTATAGCTACATTCATTTTTAGTTTATTTACAGCAGCCAAAACAAAAGGTTGCTTTCTTTAGTACTGGATAAGGAAGAACGTTTAAGATTTAGATATCTGAAAGAATCCACACATATGCTAGTCTATGAAGACCTCCTTAGTAGGCCTAGCATAGAAATGAATATAATATGGAAGCCATTAATAAAGAAAGTCAAATGACAGCAAGTCTTTAACAGCAACTGTAGCAATCAAAATATGACGGGTGGCAACAGTTAGAGCACTAATCAGCAGGTAGGATAGGTTTAAGACTCCATATTCACTCCACTCATTTTAAGTGGTCTGAATTTCTTAGATGAAACCTTGGCAATTATTATTCATTTTTCACTAGTATTTCTTTCATCTTATTTCTCTTGCTTTTCCACCAAGTAGTAATAGTCTTAAATTGTCTGAATTTCTTAGATGAAGCCTTGTCAATTATTATTCATTTTTCACTAGTATTTATTTCATCTTATTTCTCTTGCTTTTCCACCAAGTAGTAATAGTCTTAAGTTGTCTGAATTTCTTAGATGAAGCCTTGTCAATTATTATTCATTTTTCACTAGTATTTATTTCATCTTATTTCTCTTGCTTTTCCACCAAGTAGTAATAGTCTTAAGTTGTCTGAATTTCTTAGATGAAGCCTTGTCAGTTATTATTCATTTTTCACTAGTATTTATTTCATCTTATTTCACTTGCTTTTCCACCAAGTAGTAATAGTCTTAAGTTGTCTGAATTTCTTAGATGAAGCCTTGTCAATTATTATTCATTTTTCACTAGTATTTATTTCATCTTATTTCTCTTGCTTTTCCACCAAGTAGTAATAGTCTTAAGTTGTCTGAATTTCTTAGATGAAGCCTTGTCAGTTATTATTCATTTTTCACTAGTATTTCTTTCATCTTATTTCTCTTGCTTTTCTACCAGGTAGTAATAGTCTTAAATTGTCTGAATTTCTTAGATGAAGCCTTGTCAGTTATTATTCATTTTTCACTAGTATTTCTTTCATCTTATTTCTCTTGCTTTTCTACCAGGTAGTAATAGTCTTAAGTTGTCTGAATTTCGTAGATGGCGCCTTGTCAATTATTATTCATTTTTCACTAGTATTTCTTTCATCTTATTTCTCTTGCTTTTCCACCAAGTAGTAATAGTCTTAAATTGTCTGAATTTCTTAGATGAAGCCTTGTCAGTTATTATTCATTTTTCACTAGTATTTCTTTCATCTTATTTCTCTTGCTTTTCTACCAGGTAGTAATAGTCTTAAGTTGTCTGAATTTCTTAGATGAAGCCTTGTCAATTATTATTCATTTTTCCCTAGTATTTCTTTCATCTTATTTCACTTGCTTTTCCACCAAGTAGTAATAGTCTTAAATTGTCTGAATTTCTTAGATGGCGCCTTGTCAATTATTTTTTGACTAGTATTTCTTATAGAAATAAATAGTATTTTTTGACTTTCTATTTCCAAGAGAAATAGAATAATTATTTCTCTTCGTTTACACCAAGTAGTAATTGCCTAGATGTGTGAATTTTTTAGATGAAGCATCAGCAATTATTTTTTATTTTATCATTAAACTTTAATCTGCATTAGATTTGCCTTAAATATAAAATAAGTAATGCAGTAAGAATCGATTAAAAGATGAAAAACAAAACACATTTGAGTTTTTCAGAATATAAACCAACAATTCAAGATAATAAAGTAAATGTTGCATGCCATTTTAACATTCAGCTGACATAAATTTATTAAAAAAAACGAAAAATAAAAAAAACTTTACACTTGGCACTGTTACGTGGTTTTTATAAACATTAAGTAGTTTGATTCACTGTTACACTGAAATCTGTCATGGCATAGGTATATATATCTACATACCAAAAAAAAAAAAAAAAATTTCAATTATGTCCTTTTAATTATAGAATATCATGCCTGATAAAGGGATTGAGGTAGGCAGAGAAAGGGGAGAGAAAGGCAGGCAGAAAGAGGAGGAGAGGAAAAGAAAAGCAGAGTGTGAGAAGGGAGGTGGAGATGGAGAAAGTGACACAGGTAGGTACAGAGTTGTGGAGGGGAGGAAAGAGGTGTGGAAATAATTATACCCTGTAAAGCACTGTCCCTAAAAAAAAAAAAGAAAGAAAAAAAAAAGTCTACTTTTCAAAGTCGGCATTTATTAATCAGTTGAATTATTTTCGCTTGAACTTCGCAGAGGTACGCTGCCGAAGAACATTTTGAATGCCCTGGGGTGTATTACCGTAATACATCTGGCCACAATTTTGGAATGGAAAATACCAGACTGATCAGAAGAGAAAAGGTTTTGCTAAGAAGGAAATGCATTGAGAGTGCACTAACACGCACACACGTAGGCACACACACACGCACACGCATGTAGGCACACGTAGACACACGCACACGCATGTAGGCACACGTAGACACACACACGCACACGCATGTAGGCACACGTAGACACACACACGCACACGCATGTAGGCACACGTAGACACACGCACACGCATGTAGGCACACGTAGACACACACACGCACACGCACGTAGACACACACACACACACACGCATGTAGGCACACGTAGACACACACACACACACGCATGTAGGCACACGTAGACACACACACACACACGCATATAGGCGCACGTAGACACACACGCACGCACACACGCACGCACGCACGTAGGCGCACGTAGACACACACGCACGCACGTAGGCACACGTAGACACACACACACACACGCATATAGGCGCACGTAGACACACACGCACGCACACACGCACGCACGCACGTAGGCGCACGTAGACACACACGCACGCACGTAGGCACACGTAGACACACACACACACACCTATGGGTAAATTGTTACCATTTTCTATTTTGAATTTTTCACCTGTACGTTGTTTGCTTTTACTGACTGCACAGTATAGTAGGATCAGTTGGGCACCGTCCATGGGAAAAAAATCACCATGATGCAATTCGTTCTGCCAGAAATTTAGGAACAGCATATTGTACTGCTTGGCATTAGGACCGGAAGCTCCAATGCAAACATTGCAGAGGATTTGGAAAGAGTTTTATTCTTTTATCATTCTTTTATTACTGAAAGTAATATTTTGACGTAATTCATTACGTTTTGCATGCATGGTTTGACGCTCGAAATCAAAAAAATTTGAAACGCAAAGTAAAACACATGAAATAAAAAAACAAATACGTTAAAAAATACGTAAATAATTTAATGTACTTTACCTTTTATTGCTCCTAAAATCGCTAAGAAGTCTTTCATTTCGTCCAAAGTGACGTGTTTTCCCGTGTTTAGAATTCAAAATGGTGTTGGAAGTTTAGCCTTGTTCCGAAGCAGGTGTAGGCGATGTTCAGCTTGAAATACCAGGCATAAGTTGACAAGTGTTTATTTATAGTAACCCTCTCAAAGTGACAAAATGCATCTAGAGTAGCAAAGGGAGAAAATTCTATGGCAACTATTGTCGCCTGCTGTGTGGTAAAGGTTAAGTTATTGCTTGCTTTGTCTTCACGGAGTCGAATTATGCACTATCTGGCCCAGTGATTCAACTTTGAATTATTATGCCACCAAATTCCCAAACGAATGCTTAGAGTTTAATCCTCTAGGCTATTGTTCCGTGGGACAATCCTGAGTGTAGAATTTGAAGCCCCCACTCTAGCACGTCATGCTTGATTGCACTCACTGAAGAGTCTCTTTTGATTCTCTTTTGCTTTCATTTGTCTGTCTTTATTAATGGCTCTCATATTGTATTTATTTCTATGCTAGGCCTACTAAGGAGATCCTAGCATTTGCATTGAGTCTTTCAAAAAATTTGTCAGCAAAACTATTTAAAAGTGAAATAATAATGGTCATAGATACACTGGTGCATTTCATATTTACTGGGGCATAAAAAGTGATGTTTATCTGTCCCTGATAATTCTGTAGGTAGTTTGTGTGTTTTTTTTTTTTTTTTTTTTTTTTTTGCAGGGTCATAAATATCGGAAATCTACACTGACATATTTTGCCAGTAACCTGCGTCATTAGAAAAAAATTTCTTTTGTTGGTGGGTGATCTGCATTTCTGAAAACAAGTTTTTTTTTTTTTTTTTTTTTTTTTTTTCAATAAAATTTTATCACTTCTCCTCAAGCAAGGGAATAAAGCCACTATGGTGCATGGGGGTTACTCAGTGTTAGAGAATATGAGAAAAACTACTTTTAAGGAGAGATAACAATAAAAGAACAGGGGTTAAGAAGACACAGCAAAAGTTAGGTTTTTAGTGGTAGTGTGACCTTTTGGACCACCCTATATTGTAAATGGTCTGGGTAGTGTGTACTTGGACTCTATGGAAACGGTATGAGCAGTATCAGAGATATTGCAAGACATGGTCAGCAGAATGAGAAAGAAGCCTGATAGTATAGAGTGTTCCAATAACTTGGACCAATTTTAAATGTGAATTAAGTTTAAGCATCTAATGACATTTTTCTTTCAGATTTAAAAACTTAAGTCTTTGGCAATTTCAACCATGGAAATCAAACATGTTAAAGTTATCGAAACCTATTACGAAAATGGATGTCCAAGCAGAAATGCATTTTGTGCTCTTCGTGATTTTTTTTGGTCAACATAATCGACCAACCGAGAGCGCAATTGTTCATAAATTCAAACAAACTGGGTCGGTGGCAGATGTGAAAACACCATTGCGTGCTCAATTGCTGTTCAGCTGAAAACATTGCTGCAGTGCACGAGAATGTGGCCGAAAATCCAGACCCCTCTATTTGTCATTGCACACAAGACTTGAACCTCTCCACAACAAGGTTACATCTAAGTTTAACAAAATATTTGTCTCTACACACTTACAAAATTCAGTTGACACAAGAACTGAAACCTGTTGACCATTTGGAGTGCCGTACATTCGTCAGATGTGTGCACGAGCAAAGACAAGCCGATGAAGATTTTTCGTAAAAAATCCTCTTTAGTGATGAAGCCCATTTTCATTTTGATGGATTCGTTAATAAGCAGAATTGTTGCATTTGGGCGGATGAAAATCTAAGGAAGATTTCTGAAAAGCCACTGCATCCACAAATGGTCGCTGTTTGGTGTACATTTTTTGCTAACGGAATCATTGGGTTGTTTGTTTATAAATTTTAACATCCA
The DNA here is from genome assembly GCA_964036315.1 of Acanthosepion esculentum. Taxonomy (NCBI): domain Eukaryota; kingdom Metazoa; phylum Mollusca; class Cephalopoda; order Sepiida; family Sepiidae; genus Acanthosepion; species Acanthosepion esculentum. Next base: position 64,177,521 of record OZ038514.1, on the reverse strand, counting down.
TTTTTGTAATGGGCTTTGATAACTTTAACACGTTGTTTGATTGTTAAGCTTTCCATGGTTGAAATTGCCAAAGACTTAAGTTGTTAAATCTAAAAGAAAAAGTCATTAGATGTTTAAACTTAATTCATACTAGCAGCATGGCCTGGCATTGCCCGGTGCTTGATTCAAAAATTGTACGACTCATACAGCAATCTCTATCACTTGATTTAAAATATTTTTGCCCTTCGCCGTGCTGATGTTGCTACATGCCTTACTTCTTGCCTATCTCACACTACAAATTTTTTCTAAGCTCTATACTAAACATTAAATCTGTTATGAAAAAAAGAACTAAGCAAAATGAACACAAAACGACCAAAAAGAATGAAAAAAGAATGTTAACAACAAATACTTTTTCACACCCAACCCAGTTCTGTGGAATCAGAATCAACGTTGAGTTTAAGCAAGGGAATGAGCCAATTGGAGTAAAGTGCCATGCCGATTTAAATTTGTCCCACTTGTGACGAATGCAGCTATCGATTTTTTTTTTCTTTTTTTTTTTTTTTTTTTTTTTTTTTGCATGCTAGTTAACATTCGTGTCAGTCAGCTGTTGACTCTCACGTTGGCCAATAGAATCTTCCTGCCTATTCGTGGCAGCCAGCTACAGGCTCTCACTTTGGCCAGTAGAAAATGGCTGCAAACTCCATGAAAACTGCTGTAGAAACATGAAAAAATCGATTATTTCCACTATCAATGGGAGTTGGGAAATGCAAAGTCGGTCTTGGCCTTCCCACTAACTTGGAGCATGTGCATGTAAAATTTGGTGCCAATCTGTCGAAAATTGCGGCCGTGCATTCGTTACACACACACACACACACACACACATCCTGCATTTTATAGATAGAGATCTAAAATCGGTCCAATTTAATGATTTATTTTTATTTTTCTTGCTTGCAAAAAAAAAAAAAAATTGAAAATAAAAATTATAAATTACTAGTATGTGGTCTGCTTTATTATGAGTCATATACTGTTTGTATTTGCTGTGTCACTATTGTTAGTGACTGAAAATTTTGTCATATCTGTTTAATGAACCCTACCTGCAATATTTAATGAACCCTACCTGCAATATTTATGGGCTACACAAATCATTTGTAATAAGTACCGAGCCAAATCGATGCCTGTGTGAAGAACTGAATTGAGAAGTAATGGAGTGTGTGGAGTTTAGTTGATTGTTCGGCCATTGTAGTGGCTTAAAGGGGATTGCATGGGAAGTGTACACTTACTAACAGGCAAGCAGTTAAGTGTTCAAAAATACTTTTCTGTTTATTAGACTATGACGTAGTTTGTCGCAAAAGTTATCCTTAGTATATTTAATAGCATTAAAACACTACAGGCTGATGAGATGTACCGCCATTTCATTAGAACACATTCAGGAAGGGGAAAAAAAATGTCTTAATGCACAACACAAGCTATCGGTACATTACAAAACATCGCAGAAACACCTTAGCTATAATGGAAGACATTGCATATAAAAACTAACCGAGCCGTAGATGACAAAAGAGAAGCACCAGCTATAATGGTAAACATTGTATATAAAAACCGCACTCACAATGAATTACAAAACATTACAGAAGCGGTTTAGCTACAACAGAAAACATTATTGTATATGTTAAGAATTTGGGTAAAAGAGTTATATATTAAATGAAATTTGGAAAAAAATGTTTGTGAAAGTATGTTTCGAATATAATGCATTTCACTCATTTTGGCCTTCATCATCAGGTCGAAGACGAAAAAGTGAATTTATGTGTTTATTTAAAAGAATGAAATCATATATTTTTCCCAAGCTGGTGTTGCTCATTATTGTATAAAAAGATCAAGCTCACAGTATATTACAAAACGTTACTAAAGTGCTTTGGCTATAAAGGAAAACCTTACTGTATATAAAAAAGTGAGTTATCCATACATTACAAAACCTTACAAAAGCACTTATAAAAAGTTTGTGTATTTAGGCAGCAATCCTTCTTTCATGCTCATTTCATTGAATACGACAGACAAGGTGCTTTTATTTAGTTTTTTTTTATACAATTTCTCATGCGATCTAATAATTTTTTTCTTTTCGGATGATAAATTATATAAAAACTGTCTGAATGTTCTTTTTATCCGGGCGCTTTCGGCTATACATTTAGCCATTTTCATGGAATAAATATTTTAACTGTTAAATAAGAAATAGTTTGTTGTATGTATATTTTATAAAATGTTTTCACTTTTCAAAACACTGTCAAGATATTGTGTCCATGTTCAAAGTTAATATTATTAAGTGTTGTTTTTTTTTGTTTTTATTAATAAGGCCTCCATTATTTTTAATCTTTTTTTGCATGTATATGATTCTATTATATTCGTGTTGACAACAAGTATCTTATGAATAGTGTCCAGTAGGTCTCCATGAATATTTAAATGAGATCTGGTGAAAATATCTTGCATAATTATGATGAAACTTAGCAAGAGAAAACAAAGCAGACAAAAAAAAAAACTTCAGTCCGTTATGTGCCATACATGATACACACTTAGGCGATCATATATCTTTCGATACATGACTGATGAGGCAAATTTTTTTTTTTTTTCTTCAGTAGACCATTTGCCATCCAAGGATATAGAACCTGGTCTGTTCTGCTATTTACCCATAGCTGGGGGCGGGGGAGAAGAAGAGGATTCATAGCTTTCCCAAGTGTAGTAGCATGTAAATGAATGTAATGGATTCGAATGGCATTTGAACTCGGCTCTCCGATTCCTCAATGCGAACAGTTATCCATTACTCCTTCGGGAAAATCTAGAAGCAGATTCATACCTTTCCCAAGGGTATTAGTATGTAAGTGAATGTAATAATAATAATCGACTTGAATTCGAACTCGGCTCTCCGATTCCTCAATCTGAGCTGCTATCTATTACTCCATCATGCAAACAGTACTGTGTGTGTGTGTGTGTATATATATATATATATATATATATATATATATATATATATATATATATCACAACCTCTTTCTCTTTTTTCTCTTTTTCTCTTTTTCTTTTTTCTTTTTATGCTTTTTTGTTCTATCCCACTCCCATATCAAGATATAACTTCCGTTAACAGATTTAACGTGTCAAAATTTAAATTTGAAACAATAGAAATGTTACATCTAACTCAATGCTGTCTCTCTACCCCCTACACTGCTCCCACTTCGTTAATTTCCTTATTATTGCCCGTCATAAATGTGTAAATTTATTTTCATTTTTTCATTTCAGCATTTGGAAATAAATCTGATGATCCGCTGTCCTTTAAAAGGGCTGTGGTGAAATAATTTATTATATGGAACCTTAAAGCAATCTGTTTTTATTTAAATTATTAGCTCTGATTTATATTGAGCTCTCTGGATTTTATCCTCCTTGGGTCTATCCATATGGATTACCTAGTTTTTTGTAAACTAAATATATATATATATATATAAAGCAAGCTGTCGGTATATTACGAGCACTTTAACTATAAAGAAAAACATTACTGTATATAAAAAGCAACCTAGTAGTATATTAGAAAAGCTATGACAGAAACCTTTACTAGGACAGTTACCAGTATTATTGAACAGAAAGCTAGAAATCTCAATGGCAAAATTATCCTGCATGAATATGATAAAAAAAAACGAGCAAACAAATGAAAAAGCTACCAATATAGTGGAACATAAAAAAAAACTGACTGATATTTCCTTTTGCATTAAGTCTTTTTTTTTTTTTTTTTTTTTCCTGAAGTTTCTTGCTGGTTAATAATAGTCATGTGGTGAGGCATATTTACGTACACTGGAGTAGCTGGAACTGATGAAAGTCACCAGGAATTTGGTAATTACTTTAGCAGACAAGTTTGAAGGGAATTTTATTTTTTATTTTCAATTCTCTTATTTTATTTCGTTTAAGGGTTTTTGTATTTCTTTGTGTAATTTGCCACCTCTTGTTCTATGTACAGTGTCCCTTCAGCATGTTGGCAATCATGGCTCTCCACATTTTCCTGTCCTTTGTAACTCTTAATAAATTCTGTCTTTTTGTTATCTCTGCTAAACATTGTTCTGCCATCCATTTACTCAAGCTCATTCTTCTTCTTCAATGTGCCATGTCCCTTCAGGATGTTGGTGATCATGGCTCTCCCCAATTTCACATCATTTGTAACTGTTTTGTCTTTTTGTCATCTCTGCTAAACATTGTTCTGCCATCCATTTACTCAAGCCCATTCTTCTTCTTCAATGTGCCGTGTCCCTTCAGGACGTTGGTGATCATGGCTCTCCCCAATTTCCCATCATTTGTAACTGTTTTGTCTCTTTGTCATCTCTGCTAAACATTGTTCTGCCATCCATTTACTCAAGCTCATTCTTCTTCTTCAATGTGCCATGTCCCTTCAGGACGTTGGTGATCATGGCTCTCCCCAATTTCCCATCATTTGTAACTGTTTTGTCTTTTTGTCATCTCTGCTAAACATTGTTCTGCCATCCATTTACTCAAGCCCATTCTTCTTCTTCAATGTGCCGTGTCCCTTCAGGACGTTGGCGATCACAGCTCTCCTCAATTTCTTTTCCTTTGTAGCCCTTAATAAATTCTGTCTTTAACCTTGCTCAGCCATCCATTTACTCAAACTCTCTAGGTAGGTTATGCATTGTTTTTCCTTCTTGACTTCAATCTGACCTTTCAAATTTTCCAAGCTTTCTTGCCTCATTATGCATCCCAGAGATTTCAACTCTCTCTCCTGTTCCGTATAAATGTTGGGCGATCATGGCTCTCTACTTCCTAGACTTTATAACTCACGGTAACGATTTTCTTTTAACCATCACTCAAATTCCTTCTTGTGCCAACCATTAAAAGAAGCTTGTTAGGAAACAAAACTGCTCTCTATTAACCACCACAAGGATCCATCCCTGCATCCCATTAGAATGTCTGAAGACCAACTTCTCGAGAGCTCCTCTCTGCGGCTGCTCGGTCTCACACTGGCCGCTGATCTGAGATGGATCAAATACATCGAGTCAGTTGCATCATCCACCGCAAGGAAAGTTGGCTCCCTGTGCCGAGCCAGGAAATCGATCCTCCAAATCTGTAAATCGACCATTCGCCCTTGCATGGAGTATTGCTGCCATATATGGTCTGGAGCCCCTGCTGTTTGCCTCAAGGTTCTTGATAAGATCCAGAGACGGATATGCAATGTAATTGGCCCTGATCTGTCATCTTGTCTGCAGTCGCTCTCTCACAGACGCGACGTTGCCTCGCTCTGTCTTTTTTACAAATACTTTCATGGTAATTGCTTCGAGGAGCTGTTTTTGCTGGTTCCTAGGCCTCATGAATTTAAACGTCCTACGAGGCTGGCATCCCGTTCCCACCCCTTCACCGTTGAAACTGTTAGATGTAGACGTCTCTTCTACTCCAATAGCTTCATGTCTCGCCCATCTCGCCTGCGGAATTCCCTTCCTTATTCCTGTTTCCCTGACAAATACAATCTCCAACTATTTAAGTGTAACGTCAATCGATATCTTCAGTTGCCTTGATCTATCCACTTCCCTTCTCCACATCCTTTCACCTTTCATTCCTATCGGCTCTCGCTCCAAATCTTCTGTAACCCCCTTGCCTTGATCGATCTACTATCTTTCTCCACATCCTCTCCTTTACCACTCCTATCTGCTCTTCCTCCAAACCTTCTGTAACCCCTTGCGTGCTAGTGGCCTCCAGCCTTGCTTGGGGCGATAAGCTTAAAAAGAAAAAAAAAGGTAAGTAACTTGCTGTCTCATCTGCCTACAGTATGTCCTGTGAGTGTCAAATACTCTAAGCCCTCTTTCCTCATTATGTGTCATAGAAATTTAAACTGTTTGTTCTGGTTTTAAATATTTGTCTTTTTTGTTTCCATTTTCCCTAAGTGTTTGTCCATGGTATTCTCAGCATCCTTCTGTAGAACCATATCTCTGTGTCTTCATCTGTGAGGAGATTGTCCAGCATTCACTGCCATGTTGCAGGGCCGATGCCGTCCAGCAATCTCCTCTCAGATGAAGAGAGAGATATGGTTCTACAGAAGCATGCTGAGAATACCATGGACTGAACATGTGATTAATGACAGTTTTAAGGAAAATGGAAACAAAAAGGACACTTAGAAACAGTTGAAATTTCTAGGCTGCATACTGAGGAAAGAGAATTTGATGGTCACAAGACATAGTGAAGGCAGGAGTGATATCAGAAAACAGCAAGTAACCCCAACCTAACAATCTTGTTTTAATGGGATGACAAAATTCTTTCTGCTTCTTAATATTTTATTTCCTTGTATTCCTCTTGTTCCACCAATGACGTTAATGTATTTTGTCACTAGGGGGGGAAAAAAAAAAAAAAAATTCTTTTGATGAGTATCTTATTTTATTCCGTCCTGGGTAAGACGTTAAACTGTATCCGCATCCTGGGTAAGACGTTAAACTACGTCCAGCACCAAGGCCTCTGCTCAGGAGGTTTTGAGGGGCGTGGAACCACCTGTTAATTGCTGGTGTTCCCAGGTCCACCCTGACCCGGAGTGGTAGCACCTGTTAGGGTCCCAGCTATGGGCAAATAGTTAACTATTACCAGCAATACTTTTTTGAAAAAAATTATTACCAGCAATAAAATTTTGAAGGAAAGATATTACCAGAAACAGATTTTTGATAAAACAAAATATTACCAGCAATAACAAATATTGTCGGCATTAAATAACCCATTGAGGTTGATATGCCGTAAAACAAAATAAACCAAACCAAACCAAACTTGTTTTATTAAATATTTCAAAATTTAACTTTATTCATGTCCTTATCTGGAGCTTTTTGAAATGTGAGTTGGTCTTTAATGATTAAAGTGTTAATAGCAATGATACCAGGGTTTTTTTTTCTTTCTTCCTTCTTGGGTGGCATCAGCTTTTGAAAATTAGTGAAATATGTCACCCAGCCCTGCTTGCTGGAATTTTATCTCTGCTATCAATGACACTGGTTGTCAGCATATATAATGATATCTTGGTGATTTGCGGACAAAGAAAATTCTCTCCAGATATCTTATCAGTTGTTAACGAATTTATCTTTATATTTGAATGTACACGTTTCTCTCTTTTTCACTGTTATCCATTCAAAAGCTCGAGCATGGCACAAGGCCAGGAGTGTTAATGAGAGCATAGATTGGTTTTGCCCATTTTTTTAAAATAATTTTGGGAATGATTCCTACCAACGGAATCAATGTCCACATCTCAGGCCAAGCTGAGCTTTCAAGTTGGAAGACAATGACTCTGGTTTCATCTTGAGAGGGATGGTTTCCATCAGGTGTACATGCCCAAGAAGAGCTATACATAAAGAAATAGCATGCTGGCTTTCCACCCAGATATATGGAGGGTAACTGATCAGGTGCTCATCTGTGCAGAGGCCCTATCACTGCACCAGTTTAGTGGACTGAAGATGTTGATGAAACACATCAGAAATTCAATTGTAAAAATTTTATTGAAAATCAGGAAGAAAGGGATTGTTAGAGGTCAGGATTGAAGGCAAACATGACTAATAGAATACGGCTATTATGTGTATAATATAAATACATTGTAAATGACTTTACAATCAGAATTATTTTTCTGTTTTTTTCTCTCTTGCTCTGGCTTTGTCTTTGTCTTTTTTTCTCACTCTGGCTTTGTCTTTTTTTTTTCTCTCTCTCTCTCTGGCTTTGTCTTTTTTTTTTCTCTCTCTCTCTGGCTTTGTCTGTTTTTTTTTTTTCTCTCTCTGGCTTTGTCTTTTTTTTTTTTTTCTCTCTGGCTTTGTCTTTTTTTTTTCTCTCTCTCTCTGGCTTTGTCTTTTTTTTTTCTCTCTCTCTCTGGCTTTGTCTGTTTTTTTTCTCTCTCTCTCTGGCTTTGTCTTTTTTTTTTTTTTTCTCTCTGGCTTTGTCTTTTTTTTTCTCTCTCTCTCTGGCTTTGTCTTTTTTTTTTCTCTCTCTCTCTGGCTTTGTCTGTTTTTTTTCTCTCTCTCTCTGGCTTTGTCTTTTTTTTTTTTTTCTCTCTGGCTTTGTCTTTTTTTTTTTTTTCTCTCTGGCTTTGTCTTTTTTTTTTTTTTCTCTCTGGCTTTGTCTTTTTTTTTTTTTTCTCTCTGGCTTTGTCTTTTTTTTTTCTCTCTCTCTCTGGCTTTGTCTTTTTTTTTTCTCTCTCTCTCTGGCTTTGTCTTTTTTTTTTTTTTCTCTCTCTGGCTTTGTCTTTTTTTTTTCTCTCTCTCTCTGGCTTTGTCTTTTTTTTTTCTCTCTCTCTCTGGCTTTGTCTTTTTTTTTTCTCTCTCTCTCTGGCTTTGTCTTTTTTTTCTCTCTCTCTCTCTGGCTTTGTCTGTTTTTTTTCTCTCTCTCTCTGGCTTTGTCTTTTTTTTTTTTTTCTCTCTGGCTTTGTCTTTTTTTTTTCTCTCTCTCTCTGGCTTTGTCTTTTTTTTTCTCTCTCTCTCTGGCTTTGTCTTTTTTTTTTCTCTCTCTCTCTGGCTTTGTCTTTTTTTTTTCTCTCTCTCTCTGGCTTTGTCTTTTTTTTTTTTCTCTCTCTGGCTTTGTCTTTTTTTTTTTTTTTCTCTCTGGCTTTGTCTTTTTTTTTTCTCTCTCTCTCTGGCTTTGTCTTTTTTTTTTTCTCTCTCTCTCTGGCTTTGTCTTTTTTTTTTTTTCTCTCTCTGGCTTTGTCTTTTTTTTTTTCTCTCTCTCTGGCTTTGTCTTTTTTTTTCTCTCTCTCTCTGGCTTTGTCTGTTTTTTTTCTCTCTCTCTCTGGCTTTGTCTTTTTTTTTTTTTTTCTCTCTGGCTTTGTCTTTTTTTTTTTTTTTCTCTCTGGCTTTGTCTTTTTTTTTTTTTCTCTCTCTGGCTTTGTCTTTTTTTTTTTCTCTCTCTCTGGCTTTGTCTTTTTTTTTTTTCTCTCTCTCTGGCTTTGTCTTTTTTTTTCTCTCTCTCTCTGGCTTTGTCTTTTTTTTTCTCTCTCTCTCTGGCTTTGTCTTTTTTTTTTTTTCTCTCTGGCTTTGTCTTTTTTTTTTCTCTCTCTCTCTGGCTTTGTCTGTTTTTTTTCTCTCTCTCTCTGGCTTTGTCTTTTTTTTTTTCTCTCTCTGGCTTTGTCTTTTTTTTTTCTCTCTCTCTCTGGCTTTGTCTTTTTTTTTTTCTCTCTCTCTCTGGCTTTGTCTTTTTTTTCTCTCTCTCTCTCTCTCTGGCTTTGTCTGTTTTTTTTTCTCTCTCTCTCTCTGGCTTTGTCTGTTTTTTTTTTTCTCTCTCTCTCTCTGGCTTTGTCTGTTTTTTTTTCTCTCTCTCTGGCTTTGTCTGTTTTTTTTTCTCTCTCTCTGGCTTTGTCTGTTTTTTTTTCTCTCTCTCTGGCTTTGTCTGTTTTTTTTTCTCTCTCTCTGGCTTTGTCTGTTTTTTTTTCTCTCTCTCTGGCTTTGTCTGTTTTTTTTTCTCTCTCTCTGGCTTTGTCTGTTTTTTTTTCTCTCTCTCTGGCTTTGTCTGTTTTTTTTTCTCTCTCTCTGGCTTTGTCTGTTTTTTTTTCTCTCTCTCTGGCTTTGTCTTTTTTTTCTCTCTCTCTCTCTCTGGCTTTGTCTGTTTTTTTTTTTCTCTCTCTCTGGCTTTGTCTGTTTTTTTTTTCTCTCTCTCTGGCTTTGTCTTTTTTTTCTCTCTCTCTCTCTCTGGCTTTGTCTTTTTTTTCTCTCTCTCTCTCTCTGGCTTTGTCTTTTTTTTTTCTCTCTCTCTCTCTCTGGCTTTGTCTTTTTTCTCTCTCTCTCTCTCTGTCTGTTCTTAATTTAAAAAGGGTAATTGGGCTACAGAGTATGCTATGCTTTAAAACAGATTGTTAATAAGATATGCTATGCTTGTAATATTCAAAGCGACACCTGCTGTTTTGATAAATTTTAGCAAATAATTTCAACTCTGTCAAGTGGGAATTTATAAACATGTCAGCCAGAACCTGAAATGACAAATGATAGTTGAAATGCTTATAAAAGTAAACCAGTGAATAAGAAAAAACTAAAAACCAATTTAAACTTGCACATTGGCCACTAAATTGCCTATTACTTTTGACCCTGCCGCTGTTTTAAATGCAGAAAATATTGTTAAAGGATGATTATTTGAATGTTTCTAAAATTAATGGTTGCCAGCATTGACAGTTTCTTTTTAATCAGCGATGCATTTGTATGTTTGCCGAGTCTTTGTCAATTGTTTGGTGTTTCTACTTTTCTTTTTCTTTTTTCCAACGGCTGTTGCTTGCCAGAGATAAGTGCTTGAAACATTTGTGAAAGTATGCAAGATGTTGAGAAATCAATACTGGCCGTGACTGTTGTTTTGATTTGAATCTGAAAGAAAACAAATATAATTGTTCCCATTTCAGAGAAAATCTCATGATCTCAGAAGATAGATCAGGAAAGAAATTTAATTATTCTTATGAACTAGAAGGGAGACGATATGAATAAGAGGTTTGTGTTTCTGACGCATAATGACGATCATGTCTTTGTCAAAAGTTCCTGTTTCATTTACACTTTAGGTCAATTCCTGTTATTGATGGGATTTGTGGCCTAAGCTTCTCTCTCTCTCTCTTTCTCTCTCTTTCTCTCTTTCTATTTCTCTCTCTCTCTCTCTTTCTATTTCTCTCTCTCTCTCTTTCTATTTCTCTCTCTCTCTTTCTATTTCTCTCTCTCTCTTTCTATTTCTCTCTCTCTCTTTCTATTTCTCTCTCTCTCTTTCTATTTCTCTCTCTCTCTCTCTTTCTATTTCTCTCTCTCTCTCTCTTTCTATTTCTCTCTCTCTCTCTCTTTCTATTTCTCTCTCTCTCTCTCTTTCTATTTCTCTCTCTCTCTCTCTTTCTATTTCTCTCTCTCTCTTTCTATTTCTCTCTCTCTCTTTCTATTTCTCTCTCTCTCTTTCTCTCTCTCTTTCTCTCTCTCTCTATTTCTCTCTCTCTTTCTATTTCTCTCTCTCTCTCTTTCTCTCTCTCTTTCTATTTCTCTCTCTCTCTCTTTCTCTCTCTCTTTCTATTTTTCTCTCTCTCTCTCTCTCTTTCTATTTAGTTTACTTAATCCTTGTAATTTTATTTTAATAAGGTTGGTTTTATGAATGATCTCCACAGACAAGTCATTTGATCATTTTTTTGTCATATATGATCAGCCAGTTAGATGGTACCCCAAATATCAAGTAATTTGTACAAATTGATTATTTACCAAGTAATCTAGAATTTCCTGTGCCTTGCTAGACATTTCCACTTCTGATTAGATCACTCTACTGGGAAATGACCTTATTTTATCCAAATCTTTATTTTTTTTTCATCTGAAGATATTATTTTATATATTAGATTCCTAAAATTCTTGGGTTGGAACATGTATAGAAATTGACTTACCATAAATCTATACATGGACCATTATTTCTCAACCAAGTGGCTGTTTTATTACGTGTTTTATGACCATTTATATAGGTTCTGATATCCCACTGATAACAGGTTTATTCCAATAGATTAAATGTAAATCTTTCATTATATGGGAATTATTTGTCATAAAATCTTACATTGAATTCATTAAGTATATACATCAAGAATAGGCAACTTTTTCTAACCAGTGAGCCACATGAGATATGGTTCTCTCTCTCTCTTTCTCTTTCTTTCTTTATCTTTATCTCTATCTTTCTCTCCATCTCTATCTTTCTCTATCTTTCTCTATCTTTCTCTATCTTTCTCTATCTCTCTATCTTTCTCTATTTCTCTATCTTTCTCTATCTTTCTCTATCTCTCTCTATCTTTCTCTATCTCTCTCTATCTTTCTCTATCTCTCTCTATCTTTCTCTCTCTCTATCTCTATCTTTCTCTCTCTCTATCTCTATCTTTCTCTCTCTCTATCTCTATCTTTCTCTCTCTCTATCTCTATCTTTCTCTCTCTCTATCTCTATCTTTCTCTCTCTCTATCTCTATCTTTCTCTCTCTCTATCTTTCTCTCTCTCTATCTTTCTCTCTCTCTATCTTTCTCTCTCTCTATCTTTCTCTCTCTCTATCTTTCTCTCTCTCTATCTCTATCTCTATCTCTCTCTATCTCTATCTCTCTCTATCTCTCTCTATCTCTATCTCTCTCTATCTCTATCTCTCTCTATCTCTCTCTTTCTCTATCTCTCTCTTTGCACTGTAAAAAAAAAAATTAAAGGTGTTTTTTTTTTTTGTTTTTTTTGTAGGTAATGGTTTAGTGATACAAGTCTTACTAATTAACCCATAGCTAAGTAGAGAATAGGTGGATTCCTACTTTATGGAGTTTAAAATAAACATTTTATTTTTAATTTCTTTTTAAACTTTGTTAATTCACCTATTTAATATTATAAATTATAAACACAAAATCAATTCACATCGTTGCTCAGTTGGGCTATCTTTTAAGACAAAAAAAAAAAATGTACTTATGCAATTCCTGCCAATGTTACATTTGATATATTCATATAAAAAATTGTCCTTGTGGTGAGGCAGTAAAATTACAACAATTTGTTTTTATAATAGTTTTAATCCATAAAATCATTTTTTTAGTCGAGGTTATTTAAAATAATTACTTTTGTAGTATGCTACATAAACAAAAATAAATCTTCTTTTCAATAACCGAGACTTAAAAAAGTAAACGTTTTTTTTTTTTTTGTAACACTTAAATTTGTTTCTACGAAATTCATTTATTTCTTAAAATTTTATAGTTTTCGAAACAGATTTTTATCTTTATTTACTTCAAATAAAAGTTTGTTTTATTTTTGCTTTGTTTTTTTTTGTTGTTTTTTTTTGTTTTTTTTTTGTTTTTTTTTTTTGTTTTAAGTATCCTGAAAAAAAGATTTTTCACACAAAAGTTTGTATTAAAAAACCTGAAATTTAATTTCCATCAAAAATTGTATTTTACTAATATTTTTCTTTGGCATATTTGAACTTTCCTGTGTTAAATTATTATAGCATTTAATATATTTTGAACTTTTATTCTCATTTATTCTTCTTCAGGGCCAAATGAGATCCAAGTTTTATAAGTAGAAGAGAGTGTGTGTGTGTGTGTGTGTGTGTGTGTATATATATATATATATATATATATATATATATATATATATATATATATAAAAACCGAAAAAAAACTCCTTAAAACGAGTATTTTTATTCCATTTTTATCTGGCATGATTATAGTTTTTTTTCCACTTTCAACATGATTTTTAATATTTTTAAAATGAGTACCTCTTATTTTTGATGTGCAAGTAGAAATTGAATTGTCACCACTAATTTGTTCCATTCATTGTAAAATGCCACAGAGAAAATTTTAAGGAGATTGGATAATATTTAGAGGGCACCTTTGCTTAATATTTAGGGGGCACCTTTGCTTGTTAAAACTTAAAAGGTGGACAAAAAATAGACCCGTTTTTATTTTTACCATTAATAGCAAACCATTACTAGTTGAATCTTTACAAATTATACACATTAGAAAACTAGAAACATTTTTTATCTGTCAGTGAAAAATTTAAATTTTAACCAGTGTAAATTTTTGCAGGCCACATTTATGGTAAGTGTATCAAATGCCAAGCAGAAAAGTGTAGTTTGGAAGTTTTTTAACATTTCTGATGATAACGAAAGTAAACCGATATGTCATTTGTAGCTAGGTACTTAAATGAGCTACATAAAGAAATTGTTCTCTTTACCATTTAAACTTTTACACAGACTTTTTTTTTAAATGAAAATGATATTTCTTTTCTACTAAATGTTTTAGTAATAAATGTACTTTGTCCATTAAGTTCTCCAAACCAACTGTACGGCCTGAAAATAATGAATTTTAATCATTGTAGGTATTGGAATCAGAAATTTAGAACAGCATTGGAATTTGTAAAAAGATTGGTATCGTTTTATTACTAATTCCTACCTAATCAGAATTTGATAAACAAATTATAATGTGGATATAAAATGGGGGATCAATTTTATATTACAATCAATATATAAACCGATTCCTCACTTTGTGGCCACAGTAGTTTCTGTACATTTATATTCCAGAGAATGTAAATAAATCTAAAAGACATGCGCGTGTAGCTAATCAGTATTTCATTAATTGATTGATTCATTTTCTATGGTTTATCAACAATCAAGAAATTATAAAGTGGATATAAAGTGGGGGATCGATTCTACATTACAAATATATAAACTGATCCCTCACTTTGTGGCCACGATAGTTTCTATACATTTCTATTCCAGAGAATGTAAATAAATCTAAAAGACATGCCTATGTTGCTAATCAATATTTGATCTTGTTTTGGACAGCTTATCAATCTATTTGCAAGTTATCTAAAGCCAGAAAATATTTTAGCTTGTAAGAATGAATTTTTTTTTTTTTTTTTTTTTTTAAATAGACTTTTATCATTAAACAATTAATTCATATCTAGGGGAGAAGAGGTGGATTCATGCCTTTGCCAAGTGTGTAAGTGAATATAATGAACCCAATGGGAATTGGAACTTGGCTCTCTAATTAACAATGGCACCCATACCTCCAGGCTTACAGCACCTGATATTCCCAAGCAGAACCCCCACCCCAATCTAAGTCACGACCAGGTTCAGCAAATTCAGTATTTGCTTAAATTGACAATTTCACAAAATGTGTCACACAAAAAACTTTTTTTGCTCTGTCATTGTTCTGTTCCCCTGAAATATCGGAATATATAAACAGCCATCAAACAAGGAAGATATTAAATGAGGAAGATATGAATAAAAATAGTTAAGCTGTGGGTACTGAACCACTTAACCTCAGAGGCAATTAAGTAGAGTCGTAATTTTTCATCAACATGATTCTTCAAAAAAGAAAAAAAGGCACAATTCACCATTATTTGCAGTGACTTGCTGTCACTTACCAGGCATCCGACATCAAGGCCTCTGATCAGGAGGTTTTGATGAGTGTGGAACCACCTCATAATTGCTGGTGTTCCCAAGTCCACCCTGACCTGAGTGGTAGCACCTGTTAGGGTCCCACCTATGGACAAATAATTAACTCTCAAACTGGGCTCAAAAGGTGGAAAAAAATTATTTGTAAAAAAATTATTACCAGCAATACATCATTACCAGCAATACATCATTACCAGCAATACATTTTTTGAAAAAATATTACCAGAAATACTTTTTGTTAAACATACTTTTTGAAAAACATATAAAACAAACCAAACAAGAAGAGAAATTTAAAAAAAAAAAAAAATTTAATGTTTATATCTCGAGAACAATTTACTTTTGATTATTTTCAATAAAATTCTACTGATCTCAAAAAGAAGTTTTTGACAAACTCTTCTTTTTCCAGAAAGAAAGTTTGTCGCATCAGTAACTCTTTAGACCTGTTTCATCCTTTTGGACTTAATCACACAAAAATTTTTCCATTTTATCATAGTATTTCCATTTTTTGATATTTTTTTTCCCAAAATAAATTGTTCTTGAGATATAAACATTATTATTATTTTTTTAAATTATTTTCTCTTCTGGTTTGGTTTGTTTTACAGTATATCAACCTCAATGGGTTATTTAATGCTGACAAGATTTTTAGTGCTGGTAATGTTTTTCAAAAAGTATTTCTGGTAATATTTTTTCCAAAAATGTATTGCTGGTAATAATTTTTTTACAAAAATGTATTTTGGTATTAAAGCCACTTTTTTTACACCTTTTGAGCCCAGTTTGAGAGTTAATTATTTGTCCATAGGTGGGACCCAAACAGGTGCTACCACTCGGGTCAGGGTGGACCTGGGAACACCAGCAATTATGAGGTGGTTCCACACTCGTCAAAACCTCCTGATCAGAGGCCTTGATGTTGGATGTAGTTTATCGTTATACCCAGGACGAGTTTTCTCTTCTGTAATATTATCACTCCGCCCCAATCAAAGCAATAATGCTACTCAGACACAAGCAACTAATGGGAGTGAAAGAACGAAAAGACTTTAGAAGGAACCAGAAACCCAATCCTAAACAAGAAACAAGGGTTAAACCTATACTCCTGTTCAAAAGACTGTGGAGGAGTGTGAACCGGACGATACTATGTACTCCTACTAAGGAAAAACAAATAGTAAATAAAATTTCAGCATTTGGCAGAGACATTAGAAGCAACCAGAAACCCAATACTAAACTGGAAAGAAGGAATAAAGCTCTACTTCTGTTCGAAAGAATGTGGGGAGTACTAAGTGGACGATAGTGAACTTATCTGCACTTATTTTGAGGTGGGGGTGTAAATAAAATTTCAGAGTTCAGATGGAGATGTTAGAAGTATATAATTACAAAAAGACTTTAGAAGGAACCAGAAACCCAATCGAAAACTGGAAACAAAGGATAAAGATCAGGGAGTTGTGTGAACTGGTCGATAGGTGAACCAATCCACCCCTTTTTATCGTTTTCCTGTCTCCAGATATAAAGGTATTTTAATAGTTTCCTTGTTTCACTGAAGAATTAAACGTCAGAGTTTTGATATTTTTTTTTTTTTTTTTTCCCTTATACTGTTCTTTATTGATCTTTTTCTCTCTTGTGAAGAATGTCTTCACAACCCATACAGGAGGCTTTCCTGGGTATGATGATAAACTACATCCAACAGCTAGGCCTCTGATCAGGAGGCTTTGAGAAAGTGTGAAACCATTCTCTTAATTGCTGGTGTTTCCCAGGTCCACCGAGACCTGGGGTGATAGCACCCGTTAGGGTCCCAGCTATGGACAAATAGTTAACCCCCAAACTGGGGTCAAAACACTATGAAAGTGTAAAAAAAAAAAAAAAAAATTTTAATACCAGCAAAACATTTTTGTTGAAAAATATTACCAGCAATATATTTTTGAAGAAAAAAATATTACCAGCAATACATTTTGGAAAAAAAAAATATTACCAGCAATAAAAATCTTGTTGGCATTAAAGGTTGATTGAGGTTGATATGCCGTAAAACAACAAAAAAACAAAAAAAATAACAGGCAAAACCAAACCCATACAGGAGGAAGTTATTAAAAAAAAAAAAAAAAAAAAAAAAATTAAAAGATTTTGTGTGTGTGTGTGTGTGTGAATTAGTAAGTCTTCTTTATTTTTATATATTAATCTACTTATTTATCTATTTTTTTTTCACACATGACTGTATGTTTAGTCATGCATTCCAGTTTATGGCATAGTAGTTCATATCTAATGGTCATATTGTTGGAAAATTCAATAAGCTGTTCCAGTGTCGACTTTTTTTTTTTTTTTTGGTCACATATTCAAGTCCTCTAAGGGAGATAGGCAGGACAGGCAAATTCCCCAGGAGCCGGGCATGCACAAGAGCCCATTAAAAAAAAGAAGAAAAAAAAAAAGAAATTTGATCCTAAAATGAGAATAGTTGCTCATATATGTTTACCAGATATACTTGAGTATAATGCAAATTATTGTGATCAGTTCTTAATGCCAAAAAATAGTAGATTGCATTATACACGAAGTCAGCTTATACACAAGTATATATGGTACCGATTAGTGTTCTCTTTTTGCAAAAATATTGCATTGTGGTTGATTCGGGTATTTTTATAAATTTAAATATCATGATTTGTAAATATAGCTTTACTTAATAATAATATTCCCTAGCAGTTACACCACTGAAACTGAATTTTAAAGATTTAAAAACTTTATAACTTATTCTAATTAAAATTGTAAAGAAAACAAATATTGTGAAAATTCATTTTCAAGTGCCCTTTGGGAGATTGTATCTCCAATGGATTAAATATTTATGTTGGTCACTCCATAAACTCACTTTCATGACGCTTGACTCTACATTTGAATGATGACTCTAACATTTTTAGGCATTTAAAACAACATGCCTGGCTGCATACACAATTCTGGAAAATCCCTGTTGAAAACACAACTATACTTAAACATGAAAACAATAAACAAAAACTAAAAATTCTTGAAGCTATATACATAAAACAGTTGAAACCTAACCCGAACAAAATAAACTACGAAATCTCCACAAAAATATTCTTAAATGCCTATAATTGATAACAGAAGCCATTGGTTTATACCAACGGCTTCCCATACTTAATATTTTTCATTTTCACTCTCGTGTGGTCATGTGTGATGACACAAACTGCGATGCGATTTTCACTTCCGCATCTCGTATACACAAGTTTGTCGTTGCTTTGAAATTTTTCATGCAACAAAACCAGACTATCATTATTGTTTTGTCCGTGTATCGTTTGATAGATTGAAATGTAATTGTCATCTTTGATAATGGCTTATGTAAGCCGAAAGCTTAGATCGGATTTAAACATATATCAATATGGTGATTTTTCCTTTCGTCTTTCAATGATAATGTTATTAAGCTTATCAGACAATATGAAAGGAATTTACTTAAAAATAAATAGACAAAACTTATCTATATTATTTAATGAAACATGTATCAATGAAAAAATGCTATCTATCTATCTATCTATCTATCTATCTATCTATCTATCTATCTATCTATCTATCTATCTATCTATCTATCTATCTATCTATCTATCTATCTATCTATATATATATATATATATATATATATATATATATATATATATATATATATATAGGCAGCAATCCTTCTTTTATACAAGCTTTAAGTTTTTTTATATAATTTCTCATATGATCTTTATAATTTTTTTCTTTTCAGAAGATAAATTATACAAAAACTGTCCAAATGTTTTATTTTTCCAAGCACTTTTGGCTATACATATAGCGATTTTTAAGGATGAAATATATTTACTGTTAACTGAAAATGGGTTGTTGTATGTATTTAGTATTATAGTATGTTTTATTTTCATTTGGACAATTTTTTAAAAATGTAGCTTTCCCTTCTGGGTTTTCTTTTGAATTGTGTTTCATGAAATTTTCACACTGAAGCTAAAAGGGCTGTGAACGCTTCACACTAAAACACACCTACACAAGCAAATCACACTCAAATATATCCATTGAATATTTTCTTTTGTTAATTTTGTATAATAAATGTTATCTTGCATTGCAAATCAATTGCTCTGTTATTTTGTGCATGTACCCTACAACTACCATTAATTCATGTATTCTAAAATATTCTCATAAGAAACCTTACACATTTTTGAAGTAACCAACACACAAAACAGGACATAGTGCTAAGCAGAGTCTGAATTGGACATATGTGTCTTGCATACAAATAAAGCAGAAACTGCACCTTGGTGCATCTCTTGGGATCAATTGGTGTTAAGTGCATCCTAATAGACTACAAAGAATACAAGAAAACATGCATCAGATACTATGATGCACAAAACCTTACCGTGCTTTTCCAAAAACGTACCTGCTTCTCGAATAATAGGCTACCTAAAAGAAATAAACCAGTTCCAACACCTGAAGAAAAAATCCCAAAATGCCTAAACATAAAAAAGGAAAAGTTCTCCCAAACTATACTATATTTCCAAATGTCATAATTCTACTAAACAACTTAACTGTTTCTTCAATGACTGTTCCACAAAACATTTTATTTGGCATGAAATGACCTACAAGGTTGATGTGCTGTAAAACAAGAATCTAATCCCGTCAAACCTCTAATGTGCCCAATGAATCAATCTTTTGATACATAGTAAACATGTCACACTTCGCAGCCATGGAACCCCGTGGCTAGAGTAATCTCAAATATGCAATCCTATTGACACTAAAATCCTTGTATTAATTTTTTTCTATTTTTATTATTTTTCTTTTTCTCAATGTGCCCAATGAATTGCAGTCTTCTGATTCATAGTTTTCATCTGACTTTTAAGCCATGGGACCCTGTAGATGGAGTAATTCCAAATATGACAACTTTTGATAGTCTTAAAATCATCATATTGAGTGACTTCTTTTTTCCTATTTTGATCAATTCTGTCAAAACATACAGTTTTCTTAGGAGCTACTTGTTTGCCTTCTGTCTCTCTCTGTCTGTCTGTCTGTCTTTCCTTCCTTCTCTCTCTCTGTCTGTCTGTCTTTCCTTCCTTCTCTCTCTCTGTCTGTCTGTCTTTCCTTCCTTCTCTCTCTCTGTCTGTCTTTCCTTCCTTCTCTCTCTCTGTCTGTCTGTCTTTCCTTCCTTCTCTCTCTCTGTCTGTCTGTCTTTCCTTCCTTCTCTCTCTCTGTCTGTCTGTCTTTCCTTCCTTCTCTCTCTCTGTCTGTCTTTCCTTCCTTCTCTCTCTCTGTCTGTCTTTCCTTCCTTCTCTCTCTCTGTCTGTCTTTCCTTCCTTCTCTCTCTCTGTCTGTCTTTCCTTCCTTCTCTCTCTGTCTGTCTGTCTTTCCTTCCTTCTCTCTCTGTCTGTCTGTCTTTCCTTCCTTCTCTCTCTGTCTGTCTGTCTTTCCTTCCTTCTCTCTCTGTCTGTCTGTCTTTCCTTCCTTCTCTCTCTGTCTGTCTGTCTTTCCTTCCTTCTCTCTCTGTCTGTCTGTCTTTCCTTCCTTCTCTCTCTCTCTCTCTGTCTGTCTTTCCTTCCTTCTCTCTCTGTCTGTCTTTCCTTCCTTCTCTCTCTCTCTCTGTCTTTCCTTCCTTCTCTCTCTCTCTCTGTCTTTCCTTCCTTCTCTCTCTCTCTGTCTTTCCTTCCTTCTCTCTCTCTCTCTGTCTTTCCTTCCTTCTCTCTCTCTCTGTCTTTCCTTCCTTCTCTCTCTCTCTGTCTTTCCTTCCTTCTCTCTCTCTCTGTCTTTCCTTCCTTCTCTCTCTCTCTGTCTTTCCTTCCTTCTCTCTCTCTCTCTGTCTTTCCTTCCTTCTCTCTCTCTCTCTGTCTTTCCTTCCTTCTCTCTCTCTCTCTGTCTTTCCTTCCTTCTCTCTCTCTCTCTGTCTTTCCTTCCTTTTCTCTCTCTCTCTGTCTTTCCTTCCTTTTCTCTCTCTCTCTGTCTTTCCTTCCTTCTCTCTCTCTCTCTGTCTTTCCTTCCTTCTCTCTCTCTCTCTGTCTTTCCTTCCTTCTCTCTCTCTCTCTGTCTTTCCTTCCTTCTCTCTCTCTCTCTGTCTTTCCTTCCTTCTCTCTCTCTCTCTGTCTTTCCTTCCTTCTCTCTCTCTCTCTGTCTTTCCTTCCTTCTCTCTCTCTCTCTGTCTTTCCTTCCTTCTCTCTCTCTCTCTGTCTTTCCTTCCTTCTCTCTCTCTCTCTGTCTTTCCTTCCTTCTCTCTCTCTCTCTGTCTTTCCTTCCTTCTCTTTCTCTCTCTGTCTTTCCTTCCTTCTCTTTCTCTCTGTCTGTCTTTCCTTCCTTCTCTTTCTCTCTGTCTGTCTTTCCTTCCTTCTCTTTCTCTCTGTCTGTCTTTCCTTCCTTCTCTTTCTCTCTGTCTGTCTTTCCTTCCTTCTCTCTCTTTCCTTCCTTCACTGTCTTTCCTTCCTTCTCTCTCTTTCCTTCCTTCTCTCTCTCTTTCCTTCCTTCCTTCCTTCCTTCCTTCTCTCTCTCTTTCCTTCCTTCCTTCCTTCCTTCCTTCTCTCTCTCCTTCCTTCCTTCCTTCCTTCTCTCTCTCTCCTTCCTTCCTTCCTTCTCTCTCTCTCTCTCTCTCCTTCCTTCCTTCCTTCTCTCTCTCTCTCTCCTTCCTTCCTTCCTTCTCTCTCTCTCTCTCTCTCTCCTTCCTTCCTTCCTTCTCTCTCTCTCTCTCTCTCCTTCCTTCCTTCCTTCTCTCTCTCCTTCCTTCCTTCCTTCTCTCTCTCCTTCCTTCCTTCCTTCTCTCTCTCTGCTTTAGTAACCCTGTCTTCCTATTTAAAGTTTGTGGATGTATTCTAAATATCATTTTGTCATCGTGGTTCATATTATTAGTAATATATATATATATATATATATATATATATATATATATATATATATATATAATGATTGTGTTTGACACAAAGAAAAACAAAATCGATCAGAGTATCTCTGGCATTCAATGCTTGACATAGTATTTGTTGCTTTAAAAAGTATGGACATAGAATTCAACTATGAATGGTGACATTCATTTTCAGGCATGAAAATTTCATTAGATGACCGATTTCTTTGTTTGTACCTATGCACACCGCTTAGAATGATCACAACAATTCACGTAAATCTGAATGCATTAAACCTCATGTTTGTGGACACAGGTTGGGCGCTATTTAATTATTTAAATTTGAAAAGCATCGGTTAAAGCATGGGTTAAAGCATTTGTTGTTGTCAGAAATTTTCACATGATTTTTCTGTACTTTTTAACCCGGAGTTCAATTTCAGCTTAACCGTAGACTTTAGAATTTACACACCAACGCATTCAAATAAAGAAGCTTGAAAACGTGTTATATGCTTTGCTATTCAGATTAACATGCTCGGTTTGTTTACTGTGCTACTATGCCTAGTGTTTTGACTCTGCTTTACTCGGATATCTTGGTAATAAACATCTTGTAACTTCCAACTAAACTCTTTATTCAATCAACAAAGGTACTGCTTTTCATGCTTCGGAAACATTTCATATTGGTTAATTTTCAGTTTTATTAGCTTTTTGACGGGATGACTTTCTGTTGAGTGTCTTCGCTTTAAGTAAAGATAGTATTTCTCTTTATGTTATGTCTACTGAGGAGGTTGTCAGTACTTAACACTGGTATATCCAAAGGTTGGCCCGGGGACCAATTATGGCCAATGGTCAAATAACATATGGACCCCATCCTCTGTCATAAAATGCATCACTTATGTCCTGCCTGTATTGTCAATCAGAGCATGTGAAGTACACACCGAAGAAATGCCCTCTATTTGGCTGCCCTCTGGAGTCCAGGTCTCATTATTACCCTTCACATTAGTGTGGGCAAATTATTTGTTTCGGTCATCTTAGATGAATAAATTCTACAATCTTAGTGAATTAAATTTGTTTTGTCTTGGTCAAAATAAGTTATAAATATATTTGGAGGCTTGGACTTGTGTCACTTTATGTTTCCTACTTCTTAATAAGATGAATGTCTGTGTTATGTTCCTATTCATATGTTTTTAACTTAAAAGTTGACAGACAACATTAATTATCAATAATATATAATGTTTAAGATTAACCTGCGATATAGCTTCCTGGAAGTTCTTTTGCCTCAGGTATATTTTACTTTATCTTGTATAAGCTTCAGTTATGACGGACTGAGTGATTTTGGTAAAACCTGTTTAAATTTATTTGTCATCCATATGAAGAAATGAAAATGTGCCATTCACAATAAAGGATTTCATAAGATCGTTCATTAGCATTTACTTTTAAGAGATCAAAGAATGCTGGCCCTCTTTGAAAAAAGTTCGGACATCACTGACCTAACGTGTGCTGAATCTTTCAGTCATCTTATCCTCCAGTGTTGATAGCAGACTTGGAAGGAAAACTAAAAGAACTTCTAGGCAAGGTAGCAAAGGAAAGCAAGAAGAAAAGACTAACTGCTAATTCTAAGAAGAGAGAATGTATGGTTATCTACAGAAAAGATAAATTTTTCATCATACCATCTCCACTTCTTTGAATGGTCACACCTGGTGTTTTTTTTCATGCCTTTTGCTATTGATAACAAAGAGAAGCTTGGTTGTAAAGCACCAGCTTTGAATGTCAATTGGAATTTTGCTTAAGGTTTTTCTATAGCTTCATTATCCATGTGCTTAAAGCGTAATAGTGTTTGGCTTGTATGTGAGAAATTGATTTAGCATGGCTTCGTGTTCTATTTTTTCTTCTACGTTATCACTTTTTCAACCTTTTCTTTTTTCACCTTCTCTCGTTTTTTATCTCCCTCTCTCTCTCTCGTTTTTTATCTCTCTCTCTCTCTCTCTCGTTTTTTATCTCTCTCTCTCTCTCTCGTTTTTTATCTCTCTCTCTCTCTCTCGTTTTTTATCTCTCTCTCTCTCTCTCGTTTTTTATCTCTCTCTCTCTCTCGTTTTTTATCTCTCTCTCTCTCTCTCTCGATTTTTATCTCTCTCTCTCTCTCGTTTTTTATCTCTCTCTCTCTCGTTTTTTATCTCTCTCTCTCTCTCGTTTTTTATCTCTCTCTCTCTCTCGTTTTTTATCTCTCTCTCTCTCTCGTTTTTTATCTCTCTCTCTCTCTCTCGTTTTTTATCTCTCTCTCTCTCTCTCGTTTTTTATCTCTCTCTCTCTCTCTCGTTTTTTATCTCTCTCTCTCTCTCTCGTTTTTTATCTCTCTCTCTCTCGTTTTTTATCTCTCTCTCTCTCTCGATTTTTATCTCTCTCTCTCTCTCGATTTTTATCTCTCTCTCTCTCGTTTTTTATCTCTCTCTCTCTCGTTTTTTATCTCTCTCTCTCTCTCGTTTTTTATCTCTCTCTCTCGTTTTTTATCTCTCTCTCTCGTTTTTTATCTCTCTCTCTCGTTTTTTATCTCTCTCTCTCGTTTTTTATCTCTCTCTCTCGTTTTTTATCTCTCTCTCTCGTTTTTTATCTCTCTCTCTCGTTTTTTATCTCTCTCTCTCGTTTTTTATCTCTCTCTCTCGTTTTTTATCTCTCTCTCTCTCTCTCGTTTTTTATCTCTCTCTCTCTCTCTCGTTTT
The DNA here is from genome assembly GCA_964036315.1 of Acanthosepion esculentum. NCBI lineage: Eukaryota > Metazoa > Mollusca > Cephalopoda > Sepiida > Sepiidae > Acanthosepion > Acanthosepion esculentum. The sequence goes on along the minus strand of OZ038514.1, from coordinate 64,153,125 downwards.
TTATCTCTCTCTCTCTCTCTCTCGTTTTTTATCTCTCTCTCTCTCTCTCTCGTTTTTTATCTCTCTCTCTCTCTCTCGTTTTTTATCTCTCTCTCTCTCTCTCTCGTTTTTTATCTCTCTCTCTCTCTCTCTCGTTTTTTATCTCTCTCTCTCTCTCTCGTTTTTTATCTCTCTCTCTCTCTCTCGTTTTTTATCTCTCTCTCTCTCTCTCGTTTTTTATCTCTCTCTCTCTCTCTCGTTTTTTATCTCTCTCTCTCTCTCTCGTTTTTTATCTCTCTCTCTCTCTCTCTCGTTTTTTATCTCTCTCTCTCTCTCTCGTTTTTTATCTCTCTCTCTCTCTCTCGTTTTTTATCTCTCTCTCTCTCTCTCGTTTTTTATCTCTCTCTCTCTCTCTCGTTTTTTATCTCTCTCTCTCTCTCTCGTTTTTTATCTCTCTCTCTCTCTCTCGTTTTTTATCTCTCTCTCTCTCTCTCGTTTTTTATCTCTCTCTCTCTCTCTCGTTTTTTATCTCTCTCTCTCTCTCTCTCGTTTTTTCTCTCTCTCTCTCTCGTTTTTTCTCTCTCTCTCTCTCGTTTTTTCTCTCTCTCTCTCTCTCTCTCGTTTTTTATCTCTCTCTCTCTCTCTCTCGTTTTTTATCTCTCTCTCTCTCTCTCTCGTTTTTTATCTCTCTCTCTCTCTCTCTCGTTTTTTATCTCTCTCTCTCTCTCTCTCGTTTTTTATCTCTCTCTCTCTCTCTCTCGTTTTTTATCTCTCTCTCTCTCTCTCTCTCGTTTTTTATCTCTCTCTCTCTCTCTCTCGTTTTTTATCTCTCTCTCTCTCTCTCTCGTTTTTTATCTCTCTCTCTCTCTCTCTCGTTTTTTATCTCTCTCTCTCTCTCTCTCGTTTTTTATCTCTCTCTCTCGTTTTTTATCTCTCTCTCTCGTTTTTTATCTCTCTCTCTCGTTTTTTATCTCTCTCTCTCGTTTTTTATCTCTCTCTCTCGTTTTTTATCTCTCTCTCTCGTTTTTTATCTCTCTCTCTCGTTTTTTATCTCTCTCTCTCGTTTTTTATCTCTCTCTCTCGTTTTTTATCTCTCTCTCTCGTTTTTTATCTCTCTCTCTCGTTTTTTATCTCTCTCTCTCGTTTTTTATCTCTCTCTCTCGTTTTTTATCTCTCTCTCTCGTTTTTTATCTCTCTCTCTCTCCTTTTTTATCTCTCTCTCTCTCTCCTTTCCCTCTCTCTCCTTTCTCTCTCTCTCCTTTCTCTCTCTCTCTTTCTCTCCTTTCTCTCTCTTTCTCTCCTTTCTCTCTCTTTCTCTCCTTTCTCTCTCTTTCTCTCCTTTCTCTCTCTCTCTCTCCTTTCTCTCTCTCTCTCTCCTTTCTCTCTCTCTCTCTCCTTTCTCTCTCTCTCTCTCCTTTCTCTCTCTCTCTCTCCTTTCTCTCTCTCTCTCTCTCCTTTCTCTCTCTCTCTCTCTCCTTTCTCTCTCTCTCTCTCCTTTCTCTCTCTCTCTCTCTCCTTTCTCTCTCTCTCTCTCCTTTCTCTCTCTCTCTCCTTTCTCTCTCTCTCTCTCCTTTCTCTCTCTCTCTCTCCTTTCTCTCTCTTTCTCTCCTTTCTCTCTCTTTCTCTCCTTTCTCTCTTTCCTTTTTTTCTCTCTCCTTTCTCTCTCTCTCTTTCTTTTCAATGGTACCTATCATTTGAAAGCAAATGTTTTTAAAAAAAATGTTAGAAAATGAAAGCCAATACACAGAAAGTTGAAATTTTATGAAATGAGGGTCCATGAAATTTAGTCACACCAACTACAGTATTCTGGCAGTTTTTTCTACTTAAATATGAGTGTCCACTAGAAATAATGTTTAAAGTGATTTTTATATATATATATATATATATATATATATATAATCAAATATAATACAGGCTTTAATCAGTTGATTTGGGATCTCTGTGTTGACTTATGGTGACAGCCAAGTAGTGTGCACTGTTTACCTGAGACAATCAACAAGTGTCCACCTGTAAAAATGAGTCAAATATCTTGCTTTTTTCCTTACCATCCCTGCGTTGTCCGACTCTTATTTTTCAATCAATCTCTTCCTCTATTTCTTTCTTTCTCAGATGTCATTTTTCAACGTCTTTTGATTTTTTTACAGAGCTGATTGTCAATGACTGAGGGTGGAGCTTTGTGCAACTCAGTGGAGAATGTGTAATTGGAGCTGGGCTCCGATTTAATTTCACCGTGGTATATGATACTGTTCTCGGGGAGCGATAAGGGAAATAAAAGAAACAGCAAAAAAAAAAAAAAAAACAAGAAAAAGAAATAGAAGGAAAACAACACACATACAATCAGTCAATGTTATTTTACTGAAGATATCATCAAATACCTATGTTTTCTGTCGGGAGTGTGAATAAACATTAATACTTTGTTTCTGTCTGTCTTAATAAAATGGTGTTTGATGTAAAATAACTAAGCTAAAATTTATACTAGTAATAAATATATATTTGTTCCTCTCCGTTTGTTACAACACTGGAGTTTCAAGCATGTAGCAGTCATCAAGAACAAACTGAAAAACATACATAAACACAAATCTATATACCTTACTAATAATTAGAAAGTACTTTAGACTAATAACAATCTTTTTGATCTGGGTGCTGGAAGATGAAATGCACCAGTGCTTGTTACCCTGTCAGCTGAGACTTCAGAATACGCTGACTGCACCTGCATTGGGGTAAGACCATAACCAAGTGAGGTGTCCTGGGTAAGACGATAAACTATATCCAACATCAAGGCCTCTGATCAGGGGGTTTTGAGGAGCGTGGAACCACCTCTTAATTGCTGGTGTTCCAGTTCCTTCCTGATCCAGGGTGGTAGCACTTGTTAGGGTTAATAGTTAACCCCAAAACTTGGGTCAAAACACGTTGAAAGTGTAAAAATAGGTTTTAGTACCAGCAATACAGTTTTGAAAAAGCAAAATATTATCCGTAATACATTTTTGAGGGGAAAAAATATTATTACCAGCAAAACATTTTTGAAGTAAAAAAACAAAACATTATCAGCAAAACATTTTTGAAGTAAAAAAACAAAACATTATCAGCAAAACATTTTTGAAGTAACAAAACAAAACATTATCAGCAAAACATTTGTGAAGGAAAACTTGTCCACATTAAATAACCCATTGAGGTTGATAAGCCATAAAACCAAACCAAACCAAACCAGTTCTGGTTATGTTTATATACAAAGAAAATGCTGAAGACACTGGGTTGCTTTACCTGTAAATTTAAATTTTGGGTGTTCAATTTATCAAGATATCTAACCTAGCTGAGCTTCTTCATCTTTTTACTGCTTATCTTTGAACTTTTATTGCTATTCTTTTTGAATATCCAACATAGTAATTGCAGTTGTTTTGTGTGGGAAGGAGACATGTATAACTGCCACTTATGGTCCAGTGCTCCTTCTATTTATCTAGAGCTGCTTGATGAGATCCAAAGACGTATCAGCAATATTATTAGTCCTGATCTGGTATTTCAGCTTCAGTTATTTTCCAGCCACCATAAGGTTGTGTTCCTTTACCTTTTCTATAAGTACTTTCATGGTAATTACTCAGTCGAGTTCTTCCCTATGGATGCGCAGAAGCAGGTTGACCTGGACAAATCTACCCATCACTTCATCAGGGGTGTGATCAACTTGCTACACAAGGACAAGAACTGTGGGGATGGTTAGGTAACTTTCAGCCTTTAATGATGTTAAATACAGAGTTAAAGATTTTAGCCAAGATGTTAGCCAACCGTTTGCAGGCTGTCCACTCTAGTCTAATTGGCTCCGAACAGACTTGTGCTGTGAAGGGCCGGACTATTCAGGACAACCTTCATATGGTATGCTTGATCATCGAGCAAGAGGACAGTGAAACTGCGCTTTATCAATTTAGATCAGTCCAAGGTATTCGATAGAGTGGACCATCGATTTCTGTCACATTGCCAGATAATCGGGCCGTGACTACAAACGCGGATTTTCGTGACTACTTTCAGGATATGGTCATCAGGGAGCCTAGAGTGAGGACTGCTCAGTTCGACACCTATTTAGCCGAATTTCGCCTACCTTGAAGAAGCTGTGTGCTTGGATCCCATCACAGTCGGAAAACTGGGAAGCGCTGAAGCAGGTTGGCTGGGACAAATCTCCGGGTTTAGATGGTCTACTGTATGAACTGTACTTGAGGCAGTCGCCAGTTTTTGTTCATTTGCTGGCATTGATTTTCAATAACTGGTTGAAGTAGGGGTCTATACCTCAATACTTCACCAGGAGGTTAATTAAGTTGCTTTGCTAGGACAAAAACGGTGGGGATGGGATAGGTAACTTTCAGCCTTTAACAATGTTAAATACAGAGTTAAAGATTTTAGCCAAGATCTTAGCCAACCATTTGCAGGCTGTCCTCTCTCGTCTGATTGGCTCCAAACAGACTTGTGCTGTGAAGGGCAGGACTATTCAGGACAATCTTCATATGGTATGCTTGATCATCGAGCAAGAGGACAGTGAAGCCGCGCTGATCAATTTAGATCAGTCCAAGGCATTTGATATAGACCATCGATCTCTGGAGGCTGTCCTTTCGATGGCCAGTTTTGGGTCATACTTTTGCACCTGGATTTGATTTCTGTTTGCGACTTCCAGTGCTGGAAGTGAATGGGCTACGATTAGAGCCTTTCGTATTGTCTCACTTAATTTGTCAAGATTGTCCACTTTCACCTTTTGCTTTACATTCTTGCATTGGAACCCTTTCTTAGCAAGTTAAAGATGAATCTGGTCCTACACGGAATTACCCTACCCGGTGCTACCACCTCAGCCAGGTATTCTGCCTATGCTGAAGATGTTTTGGTTCTTGTGTTGAGCAGAGCCGAGATTGATGAAGTCAGCAAAGAAATCAGAGGGTATGAGCTGGTAACAGGGGCGAAGATCAACTGTGATAAGTCTTACGGTTAGGTGTGTGGAACGGAGTTTCTTTTTCCGGGCCTTTCCTCTGGACGGATGGGCTGATCAAGATATTATATATAAGCGTCCGGTTCGTTCCTTATATCCAGTTGGAAATTAATTGGTCGGAGGTACAAGGAAAGATTGAGATTGCAGTTTGTCTGTGGTCTCTGAGGAATCTTTCCCTAAAGGGGAAGGCAGAAGTATGTGTCTCCCACATCTACCTGATTCTCCTTTACCGACTCTCAGTACTTCCACTTCTGTATACCAGACTAATTACATTAGTAAGTGTATTTACTTGACCCCCCTCACTGATTCAGGTTGTGACACAAGGTCGGTTTTTAACGTGGGGACAATTTCATTAGTAAGGCTCTTGTTCTCCTTGTTGAGAGGCAAGACTGCTAGGGTATCTGAGGAGATCTGTTGCCTCCACCCTTCTGAAGGTGGTCTGGGTATGCCTAGCATTGAGATTCGTCAATATATGCTTTGCATTGTGTTCCTAGATCGAATGAGTCCTGATTCGGATGAGGAGAGTGACTTCTGGAAGGAAGGTGTCCATAAGCACTTCCCGTCCCTGAGAAATATGCACTTGTGGGAAGAGGAGGCCCACAGTTTACCCTGAGGCGAGTGCTCCTTCTATTGTTGTATTGCTCTATAACACTTCTTATTGGCATCGGATGGCCTCTCCAATGTCCAGGCATTGTCTCAAAGGGCATTATATCATGTGTTAGGGGGTCTGTTTGTGATGAGCTAATTGATGAGCTTGGTCTTACGAAGCTGGAGGATTGCTCAGCATGGACTTGGGCACCCGCACTGAAATAACGATGAGGCATCCCTCACCTGGCTGGTGATTCGTGGGGCCCTCTGGGTCGCCAAAAGACTTTCTTTGGCAGGCTTGGAGAAATCTCCAAACTGCGTTTGCTGTGATGGAGAGGTCGAGACCCTGGGTTACACCTTCTTTCATTGCAGGGTTGTAGTGCAGTTGTGCAAGTTTGTTGAAGGCCTCATGGTTTGCATGTTGCATGGAAAGTTCTTCATCCTCAAGGCCAGTTCTGTCTGTAGCAATCTGGCACTGCCATTGATGTAGACTGAACTACGTGTTCTCCCAACTGACCTTGTTCTTTAAGAATCAGCTTAAAGTCAAGATTAGGGCAGAAAAGTGGCGACTCTTTTCATAAGAATTTTGAAAAAGGTGGGTAAACCTTGTGCATTTGTGTTGAGTGAAAGCGGCTGACTTGTAGTGGCACTTTGATGCCCGTTAGGCATCAGGATATTGTTCTTCCTTTATTGAACTTAGGCAACCCTGCCCCAAATTAGGCTAGTGTAGGGTTGTTTTTGTGTTTTTAGTTTCCTCATTCCAGTTAACTGAGCTAGGGGATGTTTGCTCATTGGCCCCTTTTATTTCTGTCCCTACTTTTTTTTGGTTTAATTCTCCATCTCCTCCCTTGTTAGGTGGTCAGTGATGTCAGTTCTCTGGATGTGGGTGCCTTTCGTTTCGAGTGTAATTTTTATATCTGTTGTGTCTGAATGAGTGCATGTTTGAGTGAGTGTTTGGATGAATGAATATTTTATATTATTAAAGTCCCACATTGATTTCGTCCAGTTAACTGATGTTTCTGCCACATTTAGGGATTATGGGGGTTTTATTGCTAACAAAGTCGAATTACTGCTTTTAAAAAAAATCATGGGACATTTGTAGTTTAAAAGCAGTTATTTGACTTTGCTAACCAGACCCCTGTAGCTAAATGGTATAGTACGTCAGGCTATATGTAGGATACAGGTTCCATTTCATTCCTGTTGGAGGATGCATATTTTATGAAATTTCTCAGACATTCAGGCCGGTAAATGTCGTTAATACTGTTTATTATAAACAGAGCATTTACTTAAATATTTGTATCTTTTAAAAATAATGTATAAACAATATATATAGTAAAATGTATATGGGGAAAATGTATGAGAAAGTGGAAAAAGTTTTCTTGTGAATTGTTTCGTCCTTTAGGACTTCATCGAATTAAATTTGTGACTACACGTCAGCACAAATCCGGGATGCTCGGAATTTTAAATTTAATTTTTTTTTTTTTTTTTTTTTTTAATCTAACCGATTTCATTTAGATACGTTTTCTTTTTCTCATTTTTGTTAGTAGAGGCCCCACACTGTGATAATAGAAGTTCTGCCAAGAATAGTAAAATGTTGTAAGAATCCAGGTGCAAATTAATTGTAGATGACCTTGCGATCAGAGCACTCTGTAGATGTTTTTGTCATAGTTAATTGTTTCCTCCTTTGATCAGCGTGGGCATTTTTTTTAATGTCAAAATTGTGGCCAGTCTCATTACCTCATTACAGTGGGCGACCAATGCATTTGATGTATTTTTTTTTTTTTTTTTTTTTTTTGTAAAATGTCTCTTTTGTGTTCATATAATCTTTTATTTAGATTCCTTGAGGTTTCTCCCATGTATTTTTGTGACCTTTATTAAAGGTGATTGAGTAAACTCATCCTTCAAGTTTTAGCTTATTGTTTTGCTGATATATATATATATATATATATATATATATACACACACACACAACCAACAAAAAGTTGGAATCACATGGATTTTTTTATTTTTAAAAAAAATTTTTTTATTTTTTCCCCCTCTAAACTTAAAAAAATAAATCCCATTTCATGTCTTTTAACAAAATTTATTTTTTCTACATTTGCACGCAACTATGCAATAATTTGAATCAAAATAAATATAATTTCAACTAAACCAATCTTTTCATCAAAGAATTCACCACAAGCACTTATTACTGCCAAGCAAATTTTTTGCAGCCTTTCTCAGATGAGGTATTATGTACACTAGTTACATTATTTGGACTATTGTCCTCATCTTTGTCGCTATATTTATTACGACATTTCGGCTGTGTACGCTCTGGCTTTCTTCAGGTGGTTGGAATGTCAAGCTGAACCCTTTATTTCGCTCACTGGGGTAGACTGTTCTACTTCCACGTGCCATGTTTAATGGATGTCAGTTATCAGTTATCGCCTGTTAATTACCCTCTCCAAGTTCTCCACTGCCTTAACCAGGTATTGAACTCACACTCTTTGGTCCTGTCCAATCATTGTGCTGTTGGGCCCATTTTAGTCTTTCCAACTTATTTTCTTTTTTTTTTTTTTTTTGAGCATTCTTAACTGCTACACATCCTTTAAGCCCAACGGAAAGAAGTCTTCTCTTAACAGTCATGACAGATATTGGATTATTTACATTATTCAGACTGTTATCCTCATCTTCATTGCTATATTCACAACGTTTTGGCTGTTGTACGCTCCGGCCTTCTTCAGGTGATTGGAATTTCGGACCAAACCCTTTTATTTCGTCCAGGAGAAATCAACTCCAAATTTGTTGTTTATGAAAATTAAGTTTTTGCTTTACAGCTTGCATTTTCAGCTGCGTAGAACGCATGTCAGTCATCTTTGGCTTCTGAGTCTGAGTCATTTTCCATTGTTCAAATTCTTGATACACCAATGTTTTACCATGGTAACACCAAATAGTATCAGTAGTACCAAAATTTCAAAAGCTTATGCAAATAAATGTTTAATGCTTATAGATAAATTTGTTTGAATTTTTATTTATTATAATTTTAGCATATAGACAAAAGCATTTGAGTAAAATGGTTTTGTCAAAATGATAAAATTATAATAAATAATTATCGCTCTACTATCGGTATCGAGCCTTCTTTTGAATTAATGCTGTGAACGTTGGAATTTATACATTATTTTCGTTCTCATCGCATCGGAGATATATATATATATATATTACATGAATCATTCATACAAAAAGCAGATAGTGAATTTAATGATATAAATGGCGAGAATACATCTTCGCAAACAAATTTATTATGATACATTAACCCACGAACCTTTAGATGAATGTTATGATCCCTGTTTTTAATAAATTCCAGTTGCATAAGGTCTTTTTTTGCTAGTACTTTCGTCTGTTCATACAGACATCATCAGGTATGGAAATTGATTTGTATTTTACATCCAGGTAATAACTGGACAACGGAAGATTAGATGTGATTTGAAATAAGTTTTTTTAGAAATGTTATTGTTAACGGTAAGAAATTTTGGAGTGTACAGTCGCAACGCTGAGGTTGATTTTTTTTTGAAAATTTAAGAGTGTTTTATTTTCTTTTTTACTCATATGGTAACAGAATTCTTTTGTTGTAGTAGTTTTTTTTCAGTCAATATGGCATGAACTAAATTGTTCAATAAATAGAGGAATGTCACAGTTATTATCCGAAAGTTGCACGTCGGATCAGTTCTTTTAAATCAAATATGTGGTGCAGTTCAATTTATATTACATTGAATCATTCATACAAAAAGCAGATAGTGAAATTTAATGATATAAATGGCAAGAATACATCTTCGCAAACAAAAAAGAACTATATATACACACATACACATACAATAGATGATTTTATTTATCCAAATATGCAAAATTAGACTTTTTTTATGAACTTAGAGAAACAATTCAGGGTGGTCCCAAACTTTTTGATTGATAGTACAAAGTAACCTCTCATCTATGGCTCCCCCCATAAATGGACAGAAAAAATCTGCAGGCAAACTTAAAAAAAAATGAAAAAAAAATAACAAACTTCCAAATCAACAGCGATGTATTTTTAAATTTGTGAGTTATAAAGTAAGATATATTGTATTATACACAGTATAGTATATATTTATTTATGCCATATGTACATGTTTATAGTATTTACATTCTGATCATAACTACTGGTAGTTACGATAGTGGTTGTATAACACAAAAGTAATCCCTTCCCATCTACGGACAATTGCCTTTAACGGACCACCATATCCCCTTATTAGTCCGTTGATGAGAAGTTTGTGTGTGTATATATATATATATATATATATATATATATATATTCATACATGTTTCATTAAATAATATAGATAAGTGTTGTCTATATATTTTATGTAAGTTCTTTTCATATCGTCTGATAAGCTTAATAACATTATCATTAAACAATGAAAGAAAATCACAATATTGATACATATTTTTTTTTTAATCCATTCTAAGCTTTCGGCTTACATAAGCCATTATCAAAGATGACAATTACACAATATATTTAAGCAATACACGAACAAGAAATTGATGATAGTCTTGTTTGTTTACATGGATGATTTCCAAGCAACGATAAACACTTGCATATAAAACGCTGAAAGCGAAAATCGCACAACAGCTCATGACGTCACACATGACCACGTGAGAGTGAATCCGATGAGTATTGAGTATGGAAAGCCGTTGGTATGAACCAGTGACTTCTGTTACTAATTATAGGCATTTAATGATATTTTTGGAGATTTCATAGTTTATTTTGTTCAGGTTAGGTTTCAACTGTTTTATGTATATAGCTTTATGTGTGTGTGCATATATATATATATATATATAAATTCAACAATAAATTTTTAAATGATTATTCCAGTGCGTATGATTATTGACATGGATTTTTATAGCCTAAAAATAAAATGTTTTATTAAAAAAAAAAAAAAAAAAGTAAACAAAACAGCAATTTTTCTTAACAAATAACTTGCCTACAAAAACGCCTGATAATTATGCACCAACCCATTGTTATCCCTCACTGATAGCAAGGCTGAGTTCCAAGCACAAAGCCATCTTAAGGTGCTAAGTATGCCTGATTGTGTTGTGCATGAAAGTCAATTGTGCTAATGGTGAGGGATAATATATATGAAATTTGTTTTTATCGCCCGTCTTTACCTCTCTCTCTCTCTCGAAAAATATACAAAATAAATGAAAATTCTTGGACTCTTTTGACAGGCTTTCTTTTCAAAAGTGGATTTAATAACTCAAACTTGCATAGAAACAGAAGATCCCATTGACATAATATTTAATCTATTAGATCTTCTTTAAATTTAAGATCAAAATCAAGAAAAGAATTTGTAAAACTCTTTTTGTCATGATTCATAATCCAAATGGAGGAAATATTTTGACTTTTAACATAATCTGTTTTATTTGAAAACTGTTTTGTTTATCAGGTGTGACAATCCGCAATCCGCAAAAATTGTGTGAGTTTTTAAAACCTTTTTTGGTCTTTATTTTATTTCTTATTGTCATTTTTCTTAGTCTGTTCATCTCCTCTGTTATACTTGTGTGTGGGTGTAGATGGTGTCCATGGACTAAGAGTTATGGATAAGTAGTGAACAGTTCTAAGCCTGGTTTATTTTACAAAATTATTAATTCATTAGCATGTCAAAATAATATTTCTTGGTTTTTGTTTTGTCACTCATTCCCCCACACCCTCTCTCTCTGGTTATTCTTTCCCTTCTTTTTCTCTCTCTCTCGTCTTTCTTTCCCTTCTTCTTTCTCTCTCTCTCTCTTCTTTCTTTCCCTTCTTCTTTCTCTCTCTCTCTCTCTCGTCTTTCTTTCCCTTCTTCTTTCTCTCTCTCTCTCTCTCGTCTTTCTTTCCCTTCTTCTTTCTCTCTCTCTCTCTCTCGTCTTTCTTTCCCTTCTTCTTTCTCTCTCTCTCTCTCTCGTCTTTCTTTCCCTTCTTCTTTCTCTCTCTCTCTCTCTCGTCTTTCTTTCCCTTCTTCTTTCTCTCTCTCTCTCTCTCGTCTTTCTTTCCCTTCTTCTTTCTCTCTCTCTCTCTCTCGTCTTTCTTTCCCTTCTTCTTTCTCTCTCTCTCTCTCTCTCGTCTTTCTTTCCCTTCTTCTTTCTCTCTCTCTCTCTCGTCTTTCTTTCCCTTCTTCTTTCTCTCTCTCTCTCTTCTTTCTTTCCCTTCTTCTTTCTCTCTCTCTCTCTCTCGTCTTTCTTTCCCTTCTTCTTTCTCTCTCTCTCTCGTCTTTCTTTCCCTTCTTCTTTCTCTCTCTCTCTCGTCGTTCTTTCCCTTCTTCTTTCTCTCTCTCTCTCGTCGTTCTTTCCCTTCTTCTTTCTCTCTCTCGTCGTTCTTTCCCTTCTTCTTTCTCTCTCTCTCTCTCTCGTCGTTCTTTCCCTTCTTCTTTCTCTCTCTCTCTCTCTCGTCATTCTTTCCCTTCTTCTTTCTCTCTCTCTCTCTCTCGTCGTTCTTTCCCTTCTTCTTTCTCTCTCTCTCTCTCTCGTCGTTCTTTCCCTTCTTCTTTCTCTCTCTCTCTCTCTCGTCTTTCTTTCCCTTCTTCTTTCTCTCTCTCTCTCTTCTTTCTTTCCCTTCTTCTTTCTCTCTCTCTCTCTTCTTTCTTTCCCTTCTTCTTTCTCTCTCTCTCTCGTCTTTCTTTCCCTTCTTCTTTCTCTCTCTCTCTCGTCTTTCTTTCCCTTCTTCTTTCTCTCTCTCTCTCTCTCGTCTTTCTTTCCCTTCTTCTTTCTCTCTCTCTCTCTCTCTCGTCTTTCTTTCCCTTCTTCTTTCTCTCTCACGCTCGTCTTTCTTTCCCTTCTTCTTTCTCTCTCTCTCGCGTCTTTCTTTCCCTTCTTTCTCTCTTCTCTTTCCCCCCCTTTCTTCTTTTCCCTTTCCTTTTTTCTCTCTCTCTCTCGTCTTTCTTTCCCTTCTTCTTTCTCTCTCTCTCTCGTCTTTCTTTCCCTTCTTCTTTCTCTCTCTCTCTCGTCGTTCTTTCCCTTCTTCTTTCTCTCTCTCTCTCGTCGTTCTTTCCCTTCTTATTTCTCTCTCTCTCTCTCGTCGTTCTTTCCCTTCTTCTTTCTCTCTCTCTCTCTCTTTCCCTTCTTCTTTCTCTATCTCTCTCGTCTTTCTTTCCCTTCTTCTTTCTCTCTCTCTCTCGTCTTTCTTTCCCTTCTTTCTCTCTTCTCTTTCCCCCCTTTCTTCTTTTCCCTTTCCTTTTTTCTCCCTCTCTCGTCTTTCTTTCCCTTCTTCTTTCTCTCTTCTCTTTCCCCCCTTTCTTCTTTTCCCTTTCCTTTTTTCTCCCTCTCTCGTCTTTCTTTCCCTTCTTCTTTCTCTCTTCTCTTTCCCCCCTTTCTTCTTTTCCCTTTCCTTTTTTCTCTCTCTCTCGTCTTTCTTTCCCTTCTTCTTTCTCTCTTCTCTTTCCCCCCTTTCTTCTTTTCCCTTTCCTTTTTTCTCCCTCTCTCGTCTTTCTTTCCCTTCTTCTTTCTCTCTTCTCTTCCCCCCTTTCTTCTTTTCCCTTTCCTTTTTTCTCCCTCTCTCGTCTTTCTTTCCCTTCTTCTTTCTCTCTTCTCTTTCCCCCCTTTCTTCTTTTCCCTTTCCTTTTTTCTCCCTCTCTCGTCTTTCTTTCCCTTCTTCTTTCTCTCTCTCTCTCGTCTTTCTTTCCCTTCTTCTTTCTCTCTCTCTCTCTCTCTCGTCTTTCTTTCCCTTCTTCTTTCTCTCTCTCTCTCTCTTTCCCTTCTTCTTTCTCTATCTCTCTCGTCTTTCTTTCCCTTCTTCTTTCTCTCTCTCTCTCGTCTTTCTTTCCCTTCTTTCTCTCTTCTCTTTCCCCCCTTTCTTCTTTTCCCTTTCCTTTTTTCTCCCTCTCTCGTCTTTCTTTCCCTTCTTCTTTCTCTCTTCTCTTTCCCCCCTTTCTTCTTTTCCCTTTCCTTTTTTCTCCCTCTCTCGTCTTTCTTTCCCTTCTTCTTTCTCTCTTCTCTTTCCCCCCTTTCTTCTTTTCCCTTTCCTTTTTTCTCTCTCTCTCGTCTTTCTTTCCCTTCTTCTTTCTCTCTTCTCTTTCCCCCCTTTCTTCTTTTCCCTTTCCTTTTTTCTCCCTCTCTCGTCTTTCTTTCCCTTCTTCTTTCTCTCTTCTCTTCCCCCCTTTCTTCTTTTCCCTTTCCTTTTTTCTCCCTCTCTCGTCTTTCTTTCCCTTCTTCTTTCTCTCTTCTCTTTCCCCCCTTTCTTCTTTTCCCTTTCCTTTTTTCTCCCTCTCTCGTCTTTCTTTCCCTTCTTCTTTCTCTCTTCTCTTTCCCCCCTTTCTTCTTTTCCCTTTCCTTTTTTCTCCCTCTCTCGTCTTTCTTTCCCTTCTTCTTTCTCTCTTCTCTTTCCCCCCTTTCTTCTTTTCCCTTTCCTTTTTTCTCCCTCTCTCGTCTTTCTTTCCCTTCTTCTTTCTCTCTTCTCTTTCCCCCCTTTCTTCTTTTCCCTTTCCTTTTTTCTCCCTCTCTCGTCTTTCTTTCCCTTCTTCTTTCTCTCTTCTCTTTCCCCCCTTTCTTCTTTTCCCTTTCCTTTTTTCTCCCTCTTCTTATTCCCCTTCCCATTTCTGTCTCTCTATATCAAATTCTTAGTCAGGACTTTTTTTTAAAAAAAAAACTCCTTATTTGAACAGGCAAAGAACTTTTCACTATACTTAATAAATATAATCACACATATATACCACACACACACACACACACACATAGGGATTGCAATGACTAATTAGCTTATAATTGATCATATTGATATTTTCTTATCAGTGGCTTTCATACTTTTCCCATTACATCCCATAAATGTCATGCTTGCCTCAAGAATTGGTTATCTTAAACAGAAGAAAATTAAATCATATATAATCTTTGTCATTCTTTTTCTTTCTTCCGTTGTTTTTTTTTTTTTTTTTTTTTGGTTCTTTTTTTTTTTTTTCAATCTTTATCAGTAATTACTGATTATCAGCTGATTACTCTGTTCTGTTCAACCCTAATTATCTTTCTATATGTCTATCTATTTGATCATCCTGAAATTAATATTTCTGACCAATGTTTTCTGGCATTCGTAGCTCTACCAATTTCTTGTTCTCTGACTTGGTTGATCAAGGTTCCTGTGGGTAATGAAACTGGCTGCTTCGGTATCTGACTGACAAATTTTTTTTTTTTTTTTTTTTTTTTTCTTACATTTTCATTTTAGTTTTTATACTTATTATGGTTACGTTTTTCAATTACTCACTCATGTTAAGTCATTGTTATACAACTAATGAATGCGATAATAATGAACAGCAAAACGGTGAACTAAAATACGTATGCGCCATGTGGCACTCCCGCCTTGCTTGCGGTGAAATGCTTAAAAAAATGTGACAGTGTGGGAACAATGTCTAGGAATACCAGAAGGCCATTTTCATTTCTACAAAATCAATTTAAAAAAAAAAAAATGAAGCAGCTTTTATAATATTTTTTTGATATAAATGAATAATATCCATGAATGTTGAAATAATATTTTCTCTGGTCGTCATTACATAATTATATGGCGCAAATATGGTACCAGCTTCTTGCACTTTGGAAAAAAAAAACCTGTAGGTATGCCACATCAGATAGTTTTAGAAGCACTACTCTACTGCACCCAATGTGACTACCGATTTGAAACCCTATGAGCTATTTTTGTACAAAATAAATAACCCGTATTAAATAAAACCTCATTCACCTGAAAAGATGATATCTTGAAGTGCATATGATAGAATTTGTCATTGGATTTATTTTGCATCCAAGAATTTAAGTTCTTCTTTGCTGATCGCTTCTTTTTGCTGATTGCATTGATGACTAAATTTGCCAAACCATTCCGATAGATTAAACAGGATACAACGTACAATCGATTTAACTTGCAAAAAAGAATCTGACCCTACTTTAATATTTCTTGACGCCATGTTACTACTCAACCAAAACTACATACAACTAAATGTCTACTGAAAATCCGCAAGTGAAAACAGCCTTGTAATGGGAGGGTCTACGGAAAAAAGATTGTAACCCTAAATTTTAGGTTGACAGTTTATTTTCTCGCACTTCTATCTTGTGGAACTCCTTTCTGGCCCCATGATTTCCAGATAACTTTAATCTACAAAAATTTAAATGCAATATAAATCGCTGTCTACTGTCCCCCCCTGAAAACCCTTTTTCTATTACCGCTCGTTATTAATGTTTCTGTTCCTAATTCTTCCCCACCCAATAACCCCTTGTGTCTCAGTGGCTTTACAGCCTTATTTGTGGAAGTCCCTTCCAGCTGCATGCTCTCCAGCCAACATTAATCTACAAAAATTTAAATGCAATATCAATCGCGGTCTACTGCCCCCCCCCAATACCCCTTTTCTATTATCGCTCATTATTAATGTTTTTGTTTCTTCCACATACTGTAATGCCTTGTTTTATTTTTTTTTTTTTTTTTTTTTTTTTTTTTTTTAGTAATAAACAGCTTCATTTAATTTTTTTACTACGGTTGTGTTGAAACATGTTCTAATTTGGTTTGCAATAAATAGTCTTTGTCGTCGGTTTTATCTCGTATCCAAGAATTCAATTTCTTCTTTGCTGATCGCTTCTTTTTGCTGATCGAATTGATGGCTAAATTTGCCACCATCATGTAAGTTCAAGACGAGAAGCCTCCAGTTTCAGCAAGACCTGCCCCCTGTCATCCATTCCCTATTGCCGTTTGGCTTTGCAAGATTTGGTTAGGAGTGAAACAAAATCAGAGCAGAAGAAAGTGCCGAAAGACATGAATTTAAGGTGGACCTCAACTTGCCAGGAAGTAAGCCATATTTCATGACCTTTCTCTGTGACGCACATGGAATGAAACATGCAGAATCCAGTTATGATTTCAACTGGGACCTTCTGTAGTATGTCCATCATGCGTAGTCCTCTTCATCTGCCATTGATATTGATATTGATGTCAGTAGTAATCATCATCTGCTGGTTCCACTGCTGGGGTCTTTGGGGTTGGTTGCACTTGGTCTGGGTCTTCATCTTCGCCATTGCCTTAGGTGGCCCTACCAGGAGTTTAGAACTCTCGACTGCATTGCTCTCAGAGTGATTGGACCATGCAAGCCCTTCCACTGCAACAAAGATCATCCATCAGAGGTATATATTTGCACATATTACATAAGTGTGTGCGTGTGTGTGTGTGTATGTATGTATGTATGTATGTATGTATGTGTGTGTATGTATATGTAATATATATATATATATATATATATACTCGCACACAATGTCTATATTTCTGAGATGAGTTATTATGTACACTATTTACATTATTCGGACTATTGTCCTCATCTTTGTTGCCATATTTATTACGTTTCAGCCGTTGTACGCTCCGGCCTTCTTTAGGTGGTTGGAATGACGAACTGAGCCCTTTATTTCGCTCACTGGGGTAAACTGTTCTAGTTCCACATGCCATGTTTAATGGATGTCAGTTATCTCCCACTAATTCCTCTCTCTAAGTTCTCCACTGCCTTAACCGGGTATTGAACTCACATTCTTTGGGTCTTGTCAGTGGATCTAACTAATACCTTTATCCAGTATGAAACAATAGCTGAAATGTAATAAATATGGCGACAAAGATGAAGACAAGAGTCGAAAGAATGTAAATAGTGTGTGTGTAAGACCACGAGGAGCACCCAAAATGCACTACAAAGACCAACTAAAGCGCACCCTGACACTTACCAACATTAGCTCGTCCTTGTGGGAAGAAAGTGCCAGGGACCAAATAACGTGGAGGAGATCAATACGCGATGGCATCACGGACTTCGAGGAAAAGAGGAGGGAGAATGAAGAAGCAAGACGACGAAGGAGGAGAGAGCGATGTGAACGACCCCGTCCTCCCCCTCCCCTCCCCTGTGACCGCTGTCCGCGACTATTCCACCACCGACTGGGCCTCACAAGCCATGTCAAACATAAACATCAATCCCGAAGATAGGACTCATGACAGAACCCGATACTCGGACACGGCGACCATATATATATATATATATATATATATATATACATACACACAGTGTAACCCGGATATAAGAGAGATTTTCTCTGGTCCCAAATTAGAGTTAATGTATATATAATAGACCAAACCCGGATATAAGAGACTTTTTCTCCGGTCCCGACAACTCTCTTATATCCGGGTTACACTGTATAATGTATATATAAAAAGAAAAAAATCAGATTGCTTCAACCACCTGCTGCCTGTGGGTTTTTCCTCTTTAAGTAAAAAAGACTAGAATAAGGTAACTTCAAAAATGAAACCACCTTGCATGTCGTCTTGAAGAAAAAAAACTAGCCCCACCCAACTTCTTTGAGCCACGACTGAAAGGTAACAGATTCCTTGGGTTTAGTACAATGTTCAAAATTCCACTTTATCATAGATTTTTGCCTAAAATTGTTCTTGATGTATAAAAAAAACAAAAAAACTTAATATGTTGTTTTCCTCATATGTACGCAGCAAACCCTTGAATTAACGATCCCAGACTCCAGATTTAACTGACAAAATCCGCAGAAATAGTAGTGTCTGGCTGGAACTCAAAATGCCCATGCATAGCGAGCAAAGTCTGTTAGTTCCAGAATTGACCACTGTTGTTCACTGGTGCAATCAACAGAGACTAGTAGTTCCGGGAATAGCCGCAGTTGTTTACTTAATCGCTCGTCATTTACACGCATGCATCGTCTCTCAAACATTTTATACTGATTTTGGTGCAGTATTGTTTTTTGTTAAAACGGAGGAAGAGGTTGTGGATTGACGAAGAATGTCTAATGGGCATGATTCTGTTGACACTCTCCTAACATTTGTTTATGTGACCAAGAATCAGGAAATTAAGGCATGTTATCAACACTCTTCGAACATTAAGGGAATTGATAATTCGTGAACAGTATCAAAGTAGAAAACAATGAAAATTGTGTTCATTCTTCCAACCCAAATAGGTGGCTCATGAAGGTGACTTTGATTCGACAACATAACAACTTTAATTTTAAAATGTAACATAAACAGCATCTCTGTGTGTGTAATTTATTTTAAGTTAGTATATAGTAACTTGAAAATAAAATTCACATGCATATATACTGTATTTACATTTATTTACAATAATTTTTTACAGTACTGGATGTTTTTAGACCCTTCCCCCCTATTAATCTGTTAAATTGAGGTTCCACTTATATATATATATATGTGTGTGTGTGTGAAGGTGTGGCAGAAATAATGGCCTCTTTTTTTTTTAATTATTAAATTTTATTGAAGAAAATTTATGTCATTAATTTAAGAAAACTAATAAGTCATTTTTTCAACGTCCCAACGCCTGAAGGCATTGTCCTGTGTGACTAATAGAAATCTTGAATAGTTGCACAAACTACTGTATTTTCTGGTTTACAAGACACTGCGGCTTGGAAGACTCACCCTAATATTCGAAAGAAATTACTAAGCAAAAAAAGTAATTCTCATGCAACAACACATTCACCATGTGTCCCTCACATACTGGCGCCATGTATTGTTTACGTTAATAACTCATCCGATTTTGTTTGTATGGTAATGACATACTAGTCAAGAGCATGTTTAAGCTTGTGGCTCAGCTCCAGGAAGGCTTATATTCTTGGAAATACTTGTAACAGCTAAGTACTGAGGTTATATCATTATAAAAGGCTGAATTAGATAGCTAACATTATAGTGTAATGACTCAACATACAAATCCATGTCCCTATCAGTCAAGCCAATTAGGTGACTGTCCAAGCTTGGGCGTTGCCTTACATTTGTCTTGGAAGACGCACAAGTATTTTTCAAGGTATGTTTTTAGGAAAAAAAGTGTCATGTATGCTGGAAAATACAGTAATTACTTTATCTGATGATAAATGTAGTAATCTGGTTATTATATCTTTGTTTTGGGAATAATCTATATATAAAATTTTGTGGCTTCTGTTAGACTGTTTATCTCACCCTCTAAAATAGTCATACATTGGTTGATCGGAACAAGTTTTGGGGAGAAGGGCAAATGGATAAGAGGGTACAAAGTACAGTTGGTTTTACTAGGGTGCATTGCTTAGTACAATAAATGTTCATTAATTTTTTTGGGGGAAAAATTAAATTTTCTTATTTAACATACAAAATACTATACGATTTTGAAACCAATTTAATGATTAAAATAACATATTTATGTAATAAAAACAGCGATAATGTTTTTTGCATATCTTTTTTTTTTTTTATATGTTCAATAATCTAGTTTCCAGTTCCCCCTGCATTTATGGGAATTATAAACAAATCACAAGTTGGGATTTGGCTTCAGAAATAAATATTTATGCATGGCCAGTTGTATGATGCATGCTAAAGAGTAAGAAATCCTAAGCATTTCTTCTTTACTGTTAAAAAAAGAAAAAAGGAAAAAAAAAGAGGTTTTCTTAAAAAATATTGTTTACCATGAAGTCCTATAAAATTAAATTAAGCAAATTATTAAACCATGAAATAGGGTTTGTGTTCAAATATTTTACCAAGCTTATTTAAATTTCATTGACGGGTTTGCTAAATTGAATGAAATATAGTCTTTGTAAATCTCGGCAAAAAATGTTAGCAATAACTTCAACAGAAGTAAATAATATGAGGATTTCAACATGCGTCAGTGTGTTGCTAAAAAGTTCTAGTTTAAAAAGAGAAAAGGTAAACCTTCTCTTGACAATATATGATGTATATGAAACTTTATTGATGGCAGACTCAGAAAGGAAACAAAGAACTCTTAGAAATGGTAGTAAAAGAAAGGAAGAAGGAAGGACTAACTATGAGCTAACTGCAGAAAGGGATACCTCTGAACTGCTGTGGGGGGAAAAGGGGTCTGGTTATTCCCTAGAAGACAGGATAGATGGACACCAGCAAAATAGATAGAAATTTAACTATCTGGTAGTAGGTTAGTGAAAGATGCCTTCTGGAAACTAAACAAAGCATTAAAATGTAAGAAAATATTGTGAAAAACAAAGAATGTGTAACTGCTATTTATTATCTAACCCGTTACATGACAATGAATGCTAGGCAATCAGGAGAAAAGACGTGAATGACAGATGTAGTTCTACTGATGAGGGTCCTTAGAAACAAAGAAAAGAGGGTTGGACAGCTATGTAATATCTACTGTCCTATATGGCAATGAATACTGGACAATCTTCTCACAGATAAAGAAGCGATTTGAAATGACAGATGTGCTTTGAGCAACAACTATTACAGATGCTGAGGACAGAATGTGATCACCAAGGAAGTCTTAAAGAAAATAGAAAACAAGAACATGTACATCAGAATGAATTGTTATACATAATGAGGAAAGAATGCCTAGAGAAATTAACACTCACAGGACATTAAAGGCAAAAGAAGCAGAAGGTAACTGCGAATAAAATAGTTAATATCTTTGTGCTAGGGGATGGCAGAATAGTGACAAAGATGAATGGTACAAGGTAAAAAAATTGGAGCATTTAAACAATGTGGTTGACTGAGACCGTAAGAAGGTCAGAGGGTACAACAGCTGTGGCCTTGTGATCATGTTAACAAACTGAAGGATATTAGTCCAACTGTACATAATTTCACTGTGACAAGGAGGTGTGAAGACTCAGAAAAGACTTTGCACACAAAAGAAGTGACGAATATATATATATTGTCATCCACAGACAGTTTTACTGTATCACAGCTCATCAGTGGGGCTAGACGTCCGGTTGCCTCTAGCTAGGATTGAAACCTGGCTGAATTGGTAGCAGTTGGTGCATGGCAGGGAAGAAGGTGAATTTTAAGTGTATTTATTTTTAGATAAACAACAGTGACCGAGAGGACTTGATTCGCTTTACCGAAGTGTCTTGCATTATCAGCCATAACAGTCACTGTTTACAAACTCACGTTTCCTTCCCTAGAGAGCTCAACAAAAGTTTGTGAATAAACCTGACTGGGGTAAAAAGAATTGCCTGAAGCAGTTTGGGCTCATGGGACATGTCAACCACAAGGGATGCTACAATTCCTTGATGTGTTGGCTTTCGTACATCTCATGAGCGAAAGAATGCATGCTATGGAGTATGAATTTGCATGAATTGACAACAAAATTGAATTTTTAAGTATTATGGTCTTATTTAGCAGAGCACGTTCATTTTTTCAAGGCATTTCCTGACGCTAATATCTAGACGGTTACACTTTGGACT
>OZ038514.1:64111419-64126419 GCA_964036315.1 Acanthosepion esculentum | reverse complement strand
GCTTTCTCAAGGATTTAAATATATTGTATAAAAGTTATTGGATTTTGTTTAAGTAGCTCTCGATGAATGATTATCACGATCTCATTTTGCCAACTTTGAACTCTCCACCCAATTCAAGGGTCAAGTGCCACTCATTTTAGGTAGTTATTGAAAATTTCTAAATTAACTTCAGGATTTAAAAATTTTTTTTTTAAGAAATAGGGAGGTGCAGAACCCAAGGGCCAAAAGTCCGAGGTTGTAATTCCAAGGGTGAGAAATCAATCTTACAAGTACAATGTCGGAAAATATTGAAGAGGGGCCTGTAAATTAAAAGGGTTAAATAATTCTTATCACAACTTGCTACGCACAACTATCTCTTCACCCACAAAAGGCTGAGCAATCTCCCTGTCATCCAAAATAGTGTCCTTTTATTGGGAGCAAGAAAAGTTGTTATTGGTTGAGACTGGTAGAGGGTTGTGCAAAATATTGCCATAGTTTCAAGGCCTATGAAAATCACCCCAATCTGAATTCTGATTTTCTTTTTCAATAGATACCAAAAAGCACACAAATTCTTTTTTGGAGTAATACTTGTTTATGCCTTTGTCACCATTATTTCACAAGGCTCAAGAACCACTCAAGGTAGATGGTTTGTAAATGATGTGTATGATATGTAAGAGGAAGTAGGGAGTGAAGACTACGAGGATAAGGAGAATAAGTAACTCTTGACATTTAACTTGAAGAGGTTATGATTGTAGTTTTTTAATCATTTCACTCCCAGTAAGGCAATAAAGTCACTAAGACACAACGGTTAATTAGTGTGAAAGTGTTGTGGACCCAGAACAGGTCCGAAAGAAAAATCGGACTCAGCAATTTAGTGAAAACATATTGTTAAACAAAAAGAACGAATACAAAAGTGTTGCACGTCAGACTGCTGGCAAAGTACAGTAGTCGACTCGTCAACTGTAGACAGCTCTCCTGAGAGGCCTGATCTCCCCGTATATATAGTAATAGGACGAGTCCATTTAGTCCATAAAGGTAGGTCCCATAACAGAAAGAGTGTGAGAAAAATAGCCAAACTAGCTAGGAAGTTGTGGATATCCACATAGAAGGAGGAGACTAATTATGTCAAGAAGGGCTTGTATCCTTAAAGGCAGCATGTTAAGTAATATGTTGTGAATCGCACATGATTCTGGAATCTTTCCACTATTTTAAGAAATTAGCTTAAAAGCTGCCCTATTGGGTGGGATTTCAGCTAGCTCCTGCAGAGGGTTCTTGATTTGGCCTTTTTGGCTTGTTCAGGATTTTTAGTGTACCTAAGTCTTTGCATATTGTCAGCATTGGAAGCTCTCCCGGTTGCTGTTTTTGATCTGGGTTTTCATTTGCATGGGACTTTGTTTTCCTCGTTGCAACCTTGGCTCATTTGATTGCAATCTGGTCCCCTGTTGGTGGAGATGTCATTTTGTGAGGTATAATGCTGCCTCATATGCAATAGGTAACAATCAACTACCGAAGAACTCAAAATTGATCACTGCATTTATGTATTGCATTAATATTTAAGCTTACCTTTTAAAATTAAACGATAATTCTTCTGCCGCCACTTAATTTGAAGGCAATTTGTTATACGTAGTCCTTACTTTCTGTATAAACAATTATTTTTATTCCATGGGTGACTTTTGCTGGATTTTGCAATTAATTTTAATTATTCCCAAATTTATTTCCAAGTTATAAAAATTGTCATTGTACAAAAAAAATCACTGAAAACAATCGCAGTAATGAAAACTTGGGAATCCAAAATTTCTGTAACATGAGCTATTGAAAGTTAGAGTTGTCTCCCTTTTAATTGAAAAAGTGTGACACAGTAACACACTAATATTGACACACACACACACACACTATCTATCTATCTATCTATCTATCTATCTATCTATCTATCACATCTTTGTCACATTCACAACATTTCAGCCATTGTATACTCTGGCCTTCTTCAGTTGATATTAGTTGGAATTTCAAACTGAACCCTTTATTTAGTCCACGTGACTAGAGAGTTCTAATTCCAAGTACCATGCCTTTGGAAGTCTAAGTTTCATTTAATTCACCTTGATAAGTTTTTGTTCTCTCTGCTGATGCCAGATATTGGACTCACAACTGTTTGGGTCGAGTCACTTTTAGGATCAATCAACCAATGCTTTTATACATTGGGTCGTACACCAGTGTAAATAGTTACAATACCACATCTTGCAACGCAGAAGACAGAGGAATACAAGATGTTAGATGTGAATTGCTCTTTTCAAACGCTTTCCAACCAAGACGTATTCTACTGAACAGGAACAGAACCATCATTCTAGCTTCCGTACGATCACTGAAGTGAAACGACATCAAGCCTGGTCAGTACTTAGATGGGTGACCGTTTAGTGTGGGTGGTGTAATGGATAAAGGCTTAATTGGAGAGCAGAGTTCAAATTTCTGTTGGGTCTTATGTATTTGCTTATGTGCAATATACCTTTGGGAAAGTTATGAAGCCACCTCTCCTCTCCCTAGCTAAGGGTTAATTAGTAAGATAGTAATTAAACCATTATCTCAAAAAAAAACAAAAAAACATTCTTACAGTCTAAAAATATTTTCTGGCTTTAAATATCCTGCAATGAAATACTGATTAGCTACACAGGCATGTCTTTTAGATTTATTTACATTATCTGGAATATAAATGTATAGAAACTACCATGATCCCAAAGTGAGGGATTAGTTCATCTATTGGTTGCAATATAGAATTGATCCCTCATTTTATATGCACACATAATTTCTTGTATATCAAATTCTGATTGAGCATAAATCTACTTGCTCTCTCACCAGCCTAGTTGAACACTTAAATTCATGAAGTCTGGGAACCAGAGAAAAAAGCTCATCGGAGCAGTTACCATGAAAGTATTTGTAAAAAAAAGACAGAGGGAGGCAACAGCATGTCTGTGAGAGAGCAACTGCAGACAAGATGCCAGATCGGGGACAATAACATTGCATATCCGAGTCTGGATTTTATCAAGTTATGGGTTAATTAGTAAGATCACTAATTAGTATCACTAAAACCATTATTATGTCAAAACACTTCTTGCAATTTAAAAATATTTTCTGGCTTTAAATAACCTACAAAGAGTTGATAAACTGTAGGAAATAGATGAATGAATCAATCCTACAATCAGAGACTGTCTACTTGATCCACAGTCCTCTCATACATACCAGGTGTACAGAGAAAACGAATTGGTCAATCAGTCACTCCAACTAGTTCAGGTAATTTGAATGTGGTATGTCCACTAGAATATGATTGTATAGAAACTACCATGGCAACAAAGTGAGGGTTCAGTTTTTATATTGATTGTAATATGGAATTGATCCCCCACTTTATATACACATTGTAATTTCTTATTTCTGAACCCTTTACACAATCTATGGGGTAGACTGTTCTTGTTCCACTGCTCATGTTTATAGATATGGAATGAGAAAGTCTACCCCTGTAGATTAAATAAAGGGTTAAGTTCAGAATTCCTAATGCTTGACTATATTGCAACCAATAGATGAACTAATCCCTCACTTTGGGATCATGGTAGTTTCTATACATTTCTATTCCAGAGAATGTAAATAAATCTAAAAGACATGCCTGTGTAGCTAATCAGTATTTCATTGATTGATTGATTCGTTTTCTACGGCTTATCAACAATCAAGAAATTATGTGGAAATAAAGTGGGGGATCAATTCTACATTACAACTAATATATAAAATGATCCCTCACTTTGTGACCATGATAGTTTCTATACATTTACATTCCAGAGAATGTAAATAAATCTAAAAGACATGCCTGTGTAGCTAATCAGTATTTCATTGATTGATTGATTCGTTTTCTACGGCTTATCAACAATCAAGAAATTATGTGGAAATAAAGTGGGGGATCAATTCTACATTACAACTAATATATAAAATGATCCCTCACTTTGTGACCACGATAGTTTCTATACATTTCTATTCCAGAGAATGTAAATAAATCTAAAAGACATGCCTGTGTAGCTAATCAGTATTTCATTGATTGATTGATTCGTTTTCTACGGCTTATCAACAATCAAGAAATTATGTGGAAATAAAGTGGGGGATCAATTCTACATTACAACTAATATATAAAATGATCCCTCACTTTGTGACCACGATAGTTTCTATACATTTCTATTCCAGAGAATGTAAATAAATCTAAAAGACATGCCTGTGTAGCTAATCAGTATTTCATTGATTGATTGATTCGTTTTCTACGGCTTATCAACAATCAAGAAATTATGTGGAAATAAAGTGGGGGATCAATTCTACATTACAACTAATATATAAAATGATCCCTCACTTTGTGACCACGATAGTTTCTATACATTTCTATTCCAGAGAATGTAAATAAATCTAAAAGACATGCCTGTGTAGCTAATCAGTATTTCATTGATTGATTGATTCGTTTTCTACGGCTTATCAACAATCAAGAAATTATAATGTGGAAATAAAGTGGAGGATCAATTCTACATTACAACTAATATATAAAATGATCCCTCACTTTGTGACCACGATAGTTTCTATACATTTCTATTCCAGAGAATGTAAATAAATCTAAAAGACATGCCTGTGTAGCTAATCAGTATTTCATTGATTGATTGATTCGTTTTCTACGGCTTATCAACAATCAAGAAATTATAATGTGGAAATAAAGTGGGGGATCAATTCTACATTACAACTAATATATAAAATGATCCCTCACTTTGTGACCACGATAGTTTCTATACATTTCTATTCCAGAGAATGTAAATAAATCTAAAAGACATGCCTGTGTAGCTAATCAGTATTTCATTGCAGGATATTTAAAGAGATAGAGCGTGTGTAAATATAAAAGTGAACATAGAAGTCAACACTTAGAGGCGACAGTCTGTTTCATACTAGATGCAATCATCAGGTGGCTTGATGATTGCATCTAGCATGAAACGGACTGTCGCCTCTAAGTGTTGACTTCTATGTTCACTTTTATATTAAATTATATAAAACCTTACAGAACACTTTTAACAGATACAAAGCCATATATAGGCTGTGAACCTGTCGCAAAACTTGATTATTAATACATTATTTCTATTTACTGTGAATACAACTTATTCATTTTTAATATTGTTATAAACTAAACAGGTCTGTTCCAAATGGTTAGCTGACTTCAATTCAATAGAATAAGTTGTCACCCTGTCTTTTCTATTTGCATTTTTAATGCAATTTTTCTGACGAGTGGTCCTCCTAGATGGCCCGGCTGCTTGAATTTTTGTGTACTTTTGGCTTGGCAAATAAGGTCACATCGGTCACAGATGGCTGGATGTTGACCTCTTTTTTAATACAGGTTGCCCAGTAAAAAAGCGGCAACTTTAGAAAGATGTGAAACACCCGTCGAAAACTGGCGACGACTGATGTGACTGACAAATTCAGGAAGAATTTCTGCATGTTTTGTCAA
Organism: Acanthosepion esculentum; assembly: GCA_964036315.1. Lineage (NCBI taxonomy): Eukaryota > Metazoa > Mollusca > Cephalopoda > Sepiida > Sepiidae > Acanthosepion > Acanthosepion esculentum. The sequence goes on along the minus strand of OZ038514.1, from coordinate 64,120,934 downwards.
TTTCTACATCGAGTGTTCTTCTTTGAAAAAAGTATAAGCCGAAGCTCAAAATCAGTGAGTTGTTTAGCCATACAAAAAGTGCAGAACAAGAGATGAATGTTTCCTGCAAATAACCTTTCAATGATGAGTCACAAGATCGAGAAGCAAGCAAGCAATTAGTCATAAAAGAACCAGTCTAAGTAATTACACGAGTCGAATGGTTATACAAGGTCGTGAATATTCAAGAAATTTATTCAATGTCAATTGAAAGATAAAACAGTGATAATAAATTTGCTGCTTTTTTTTTTTTACTGGGCACCTGTAGTTTCTCTGACACCTCTTGCCTGTGGAATTCTCTTCTGGTTCCTTCTTTAACTGCCATCTATGTTTGTCTGGGGTTTGAATGTGGCATCAGTTGCCATCTTCTGCGTTCCTGAAACCCGTTCTTTTGTTGCAGCTTATGGCTATCATGATGTTGAAACACTGTTAATTGGACAGCCAAGTTCTAATTCCCATTCAGTTCATTATATTCACTTACATGCAAGTACCCTCAGGGAAAGTTATGAATTCACCTCTTCCCCTCAGGTATGGGTTAATTAGTAAAACTTTTAACCATTGCTGACAGTTTAGATATTTATGAATGCATTTGGTATCATGCATGACTTACATTATTCAGACTGTTGTCCTCATCTTTCTTGCCATATTCACAACGTTTCGGCAGTTATATGCTCTGGCCTTCTTCAGGTGATTGGAATTTCGAACTGAAGCCTTTATTTCGTTCACTGGGTAAACTGTTCTAGTTCCCCGTCTCATGCCTCTTCTGAATGTCTAAGTTATTTCCCTTTAACTCGACTCTGCAAGGTTTTGTTCACCAATGCAACTCTTTGAGTTGAGTCACTAGATCCAACTAAGGCTTTTATCCACTGGACCATGTGTCCTTGAGAATATGGCAGTAAAGATGAGGACAACAGTCTGAACAATGTAAATAATTACAATACCTCATCTTAGAAATATAGACAAGCATGACTTTTAAAAACAAAAAAAACAAAATTTCACCCAAGGCAATAATGCCACTATGATGCAAAAAGTTACAAGGAGTAAAAGTGAATAAGACTTTAGGAGAAGTGAGCAGAAACTAAGGATAAACCTCTTCTCCTGTTCAAAGGACAGGGAAGGCATGTGAACAAGTAAGGCAGTAAAGCCGATAAGATACAAAGGGTTACTGGGTGTGGAAAGGTTAGAAAACCGAAACATTACTAAGGAGCGGAAACTAAAGAAGAGTAAGCAGGAAGACAGCAGATAGTGATTGACATTGAATTTAAATTTTTGGCAATTAAAATTGACGAGAAAGTAATGGAGCCAGAATGGAGTTCCACAAGCGAGAAGTGTGAGAAAAGAAACTGTTAGCATAGAATTTATGATTACATCTTGCGAACTTGACTGTAAATTGATGACACCCTGTCGCCAGTTTAGTACTGCACTTAAAATTCATAAAATCTAGGTGTACTGTAGCGAAGTGCTCATCAGAACAGTTATCATGAAAGCATTTATAGAAAAGGCACAGGGAGGCAACTTTACGGGGGGGGGGGTGACTGAAGCCGAGCTGCCAGGTCAGGACCAATAATGTAGCTGATTCTTCTTTGGATTTTATCAAGGATCTCTAGATATAAAGCAGGAGGACTGGACCCTATGTGGCAGCAGTATTTTAAGTATGGTGAATGGTAGACATATAAATATGCAAGATAGATTCAGGAGAGAAAAACTGGCTACCACTACACAGTTAACCAACTTTCCTAGCAGCAGACCTAGCAATGGATTCAATGTAATCTTTCCACTTCATGTCAGCCAGGAATGTCAGCCTAAGAAGTCTCAACGAGTCACTACCATGGAGGTTAGCAAATCGTTACTTACCTCTTGAAGCCGAGCACGCCCCCATGTTTCTGAAAATTGTGCATGTATTTGCTTCCTTTTCTTAAGGATGAGTGCACATTGCTGGTGAACCGGAAGTTCTCTGGGAGTAGGATATAAATTGTTAAGGGTAAGCACAGTGTGTAGTTATAACGATGGGAAAAAAATCTGTAGCTAACGGAAAGTACACAAGTCGATAGCCAATCAGTATCGTCTGGGTCACTGTGGAAAGTGGGGGTATGATGTTAAAAGACCCGAAACCCCTAATGAACTTCGGCTAGAAACATCACTGATGTGTACTAAAGCATCCAATAGATGTATTTTACGAAATTTCTATGTGAAACCTTTTATTTATTGGTTCATGAGCAAGATTTTATTTATCATCATGATTTTCCCAGCTCATGTGTTTAATTTATTTATTCTTGTTTCGTTTGTGAAGCCTCAAGCAAATCAGTTCTTCACCCTACTATTTGGGATAATCATGCATATTATTGTTTGTTTTTTTTTTTGTTTTTTTTTTCACGTTTCGTGAAGATAGACTTTATACTTCTGAATTCCTGTTCTTTTGTTTTCTCTTCTTAATGATTTCTTGTTCTCATATTCTCTCATATTCAGTAACATTTTGAGTCTTAGTGGCTCTATTACCTTGTTTGAGGTGAAATGATTAAAAAAATAAATTATATTTTTTAATCCTTTTTACAACCTTCAAAATTTGGTTTAAAAATCTTTTCAGCTGGTGATTTATAAATTGGTAGGAAATTTTAGCGTCTTTTTTGCAGTGAAAATACATTGATTTGGAAATTCTTGCAAAAATTGTGGGATTTTTATGTAACTTTCAGGATGTATTCACAAATGAATTAAATTATTTTAGAAATGTTTCTTTTTCAGAAAATTTTGGTAAAAATAGTTTTTAATTCTGTTAACCCACTCACAACTTGTTTAATTTATACAACCACTAGCAGGGATACCCGGCGTTGCTTGGAAGATCTCTGAATAATAGTTTATTATTGACAATTTATTAATATTTTTCAGCCATCTTATGAAAAATAATTTTTTATTCAATCTTTAAAAAATAAACTTCATTAGTTTTTTTTTTGGTTTGTTACAAAATAACAAAATTTAGGAAAATATCATGCCGTCTATGCCATGCTTGGGTGGGTGAGCTTAGGTGGCTTAGCACCCCCATATTTTATTCAAAAAGACATTTTATTCTTCGATTTTAAATACTAACATAAATAATCTTTTAATGTTGTTTTCAACCAAATCAGACTTAGATAAAAGTTCATTAACTGTCTTTCAAATTATTATTAATAAGAGTTAAACTTAAATTAAGATAATTTAATCATTTTTATTCAAGCAAAAATTATAGCAAGCCTTACTTCAAAAAATAATTATTTGCTATTTATTTTGGCGGGAAATTTAGATGTTTTTTTTTTGTTTTTTTTAAGGACATAAAGTTTTACTTCTAAACATTAATTACTATTTTGAAAGACTAGAAGCAAGATACATTGAGAATTTAGTTTTGAAAAGTGATTGTTTAAAAATTCAAGTTTTATATATATATATATATATATATATATATATATTATTTTTATTATTTTTATTTTTTTTTTTAAACGAAAAAGAAACTTTAGTTAAAAAAAAAAATTAGCAGAGACAGACATGACTTAAGGTCAACATTAGTCATGCTGAATGTTTGTTTTACAAATTTAACTATATTCTATTTAAATTAACATTCATTAAAATAAAGCTCGCTGTAGTTATTTTTGCTTTAATAAACTTAATTGAAAATTATTTTTATGTTAGTTTCCAACCAAAAACGATTTTTTTTTTTTTTTTTAATAATAATGGGTATAAAGTAATTAATATTAACAAAACAAAAGTCATTGAAACAAAGCAAGTTCAGTCGACCAATTATGACAATTCCAGAACAACGTAACTATAAACCATTTTTTCTATCCTCTGCCAGCCGCTATGATGGAGAAAGCATTACCTCGAACCGTCGCCAGTGAGACACGCTGCAAGAGCCACTCCGTTTCGCGAGGCTCGTTTCTTAATCCAGACGCAATCGCACCAATCCTCCGAAGGAACACCATCGAACGAGGGCCAATAACCCCTGAAGTCTCCACTGCCACAGGAGTAAAAAAAAAAACAGTGGGATACACACACACACACACACACACACACACATAGACAACTGCCATTTATATATGTGTACATGATGATTTTTGAAAGTTTAAAGGTTGCTGTGAATGCAATCATAAGTTTGTTTACATTTTCTCAGCTGAGCTTGCATGGATACAAGTTGATTTCATTGATATGGAATTATTCTTTGAATAGGCAATTTATTATGAAGTTTATGATGAAGTTATTCCAGTAATACAGATATAAGATAAAAATGGTTTTATTATTTTTATTATCAATTTCTTTGATAGCGTGAATCTTTTCTTACACACTATTGGTTATTGCGCTGTCGTTAACCTACTGACAAACATCAGAATTTAAGGTTTCTTTTCTAGAATTGTAGTATAAGACAACACCATTTTTTTATGGGTGACTTTTGACATTTAAATGTTGTCTTATATGCAGAAATATACAGTACATTGTGCTGACAGGTGGTTAAAACTGGCTAAAATCAGCAATTTAAAAAAAAAAACTCATTCCAATAAGTTTAAGTTTGTTTTGTTGGAAATATTATATTTAATCTCTCAGTTTGAAATTAAAACTAAAATAAAAGCTTCAAGTAAGATTTTACATTTTTAAAAATTCATGTATGTGCATGTCGTCGAGTGGTTAGAATCTTCATTTTCTGGTCATTAGACCCCCACTTCGAGTCTCGGTATAGTCGATTTGTTGGTGGTGACTTCTTCAATATATTGGACTGGGTCGGTAATCCCAGCATGCAACATTTTATTTTTTTTTGGAAAGTGCCTGCAAACCGTACAACAGATTAACCCAAGCCTTTTGAGTGATATTGGGTAGAGTGAACTGTTTAGAACCTGTTGATGGTTGTGCTAGCACAAAGTTGGAAGTCATCGTGACCGAGGCTTTGAGAGTGTTAAAAAAATTGATTATCTAGGTTATGCCCCCCCCCCCACCAAAAAAAATGTAAGTACTTTTCGCTCAACATAGCCGCAGTAAACGGGACTCTGTGGGTTGAGCGGGCATCTGTAATCTGGCAGACTGTGTGTGCTCGGAAACAAGTAGCTATCCATTATGTTTTTAATGATATGCATGTTATGTAAGTGGTCAGCGACTGGCAATAAAAAAAAATCTATGACCAGAGTTCAAATGCTAGTCAAATTATCTACATTCATTTTTGCACAAATGCCCTTGGGGAAAAATATGAATCCATCCCTTCTTCCACCAGCTGTGGGTTAAATAGTAGGGCTGGCTGGGCTCTCTAGCTATGTTTGGCAATCAGATTAGGAGAAGGACGTGATTGTGACGGGAGATAGGTTTTTTAATTTAATTTATGGATAAAGTTAATGATGTACTCTAAAAAAAAATAATGACTCATTTTTTTTTTTCTCTTTTTTTTCAGTGGCATATGGAAACTTTTCTATGGGCTTAGATCGAAAGTAAGTAGATGCCTTTTTGAGATTTCTATTTAATTTTTTTTTTTTTTTGTGCTTTCTTTTGTAGGGAATATGTTTCACTTCAGTGAACGAACAAAGTTCATAGTTTCGTTGAACTTGTTCCAACAAATAGATTCAATTAAAAAATTTATACACACAAATTTAAAAAAAATGAATCACGTTGTGCATGAAAAAAAAAAAACAAAAGCATAAATGTTGACTCTGAGAATTAGACTGTTGCAAAAGTTTTGACTTTGTTAATTAATTGAAATTAAGTTGAAAATGTCATTGTATACTCTCACTGGAAGGAAGGGTATTTTGCTGAATCACCTTCGGGTTGTCCAGTGAAAGTCATTTAATTGGGTATCATTTATAAATGGGTTAATAAATTAAATGAAGCTTATCTAAAGTAATGGGGATCAATGGGATTATCGAGGGCAGTCAGGAGCAAACTGAACTGTTTGGTCATGCTGAATGGTACACTTAATTTAATAAGGAAAATAATGCTTCTAAAATTATTTTATTTTGTTCTTACTTGTTTGCTCACACACTCTCCCATACATAACTGCATAAAGTCATGTATTGCTTATGGCAACAACAAAAAAGGAAGTTGTGGAGAGCCATGATTTCCCACATGATGATGACACCTTTCTCCTCGCCTGTCGATCGCGGCGCCTTTCTCCTCGCCTGCCGATCGCGGCGCCTTTCTATTCTGATTTTGATGTTGGTGACACCTTTTTGAATGGCATGCTTAATTTCATGAGGAAAATAATGCTTCTTAAAAGGTTATTTTATTTTGTCCAGAATTGTGGACTCACACACACTCTCTCTCTCTCGCTCATACATAACTGCACAAAGAATCATATGTTGCTTATGACCATGACAAGAACTGGAAGCCATGATCTCCGACATTCTTATGATTATCATAATGACACCTTTCTATTCAAACCAGTAATCACATTTTTGGTTTTTGTGTTCTCCACATTCCATCTGTGTGTCGACCCTCAGCCAAGCTTTCCACCGACTGGTCAATGATCACCCCTCATGTTTCATTTTCATCGTTAATCTCATTGGTGTTCCCCAAAAGCTGGGTAAGTGCCCGTGGGTATGCTCACAAGGTAACATGATGAAAGAATGCCACATTGAGAAATAAGAATGCAAACCCTCTTTACCGTATTACATACAGATGTTTAATTAGGGCTTTGACTGCTCGGGTGGGTAAGTAGATGATACTTGGGTCTATCTAGGATGGTCATGGGCAAATGTGGGGTAAAAGAACTTTCAAGTTATTGAAACTACTGACAGACACTTTTTTTTTTTTTTTTCAAGCAATTAATTATTTTATTTAGAGGCAAAGAATTCTCCTGTTTATATTCAGAAATGCTGATAATAATTTGCTTTTAAAAAGCCAAAAAATGAAACCCATCATGTTTAAAATAATTAAAAATAGTGCCATTCTTTTCTGGTATGCCAGTCAACTGTTACTGGGGTTTGCAAATAAATTTCTTAACAAGGAAAATCAATGAGTTATTTTTTTTACCCTAAATAAATTTGTTTTTTTAGTTTTTATGTAGCAAATACTACACCTAAAATTAAATATTAAAAATAATTAAAAGCTTTTAATTTCATTTTTAGAATGTGTATTTTTCTAAATCCGCGAGTATCACCTATTCTTTTTTGGATACACATTTTTTTAAAACTGAAATTAAAATCTCATTTTAATGTATAATCTTTAAGTGTATTAGCTAGATAAAACCATAAAGATATTTGTAAAAATAAAATGAATTAATTTTCCTTGTTTAGAAGAATTTTATAGGCAGAACACCCACCAAACACTTGTGGCTTAAAAAAATTTATTTTTACTTTGGGTTTAAAAAAAAATGACTTGCAGTTTTGAAAATATACATATTTTAAAACTGAGATTAAATCTTCATTTTTTTTTTTTTTTTAAATATCTAATTTTATGTGTATTTGCTAGATAGAAACACAATTTTATTTGTAGAAAACAAACAATTTTATGCTAGAGACTCGCAGATCTAGAAATATATACATTTTAAAAGTGAAATTAAGAAAAATTTTAATTATTCTTAATATTTAATTTTAGGTGTAGTATTTGCTACATAAAAATTTAGGTGCATTGCTTAGATAAAAACAAATTTATTTACAAAAAAAATCTTCATTCATTTTTCTTGTTTCTGTCAGTTATTTGCCATGTGTGATACACACACAGGCGATCAGTATCTTCGATACATGACTGACGAGGCAGATTTTTTTCCCATAGTAGGTTGCCATGTCTTTCTGTGGTAGGCCAGTTTCCATTCAACTCTATAGAATCCGATCTGTCCTGCGACCCATAGTTGGGGAGAGAAGAGGATTCATGCCTCTCTCAAGGGTCTTAGCACGTAAGTGAATGTAATGGATTTGATTGGAACGCTAACTCAGCTCTCCGATTCCTTTTCTTGTTTACAACTTTATTTTGTGATTACCCTGAGAAAAAAGTCCGACTTCATAAAATTTAATCTAACATTAAGACGAAAATGACAACTATTTTATTTTTACTCGCTATTTTGTTGGTAACTTAATTTTACCACAAAATTTGTTTGTATTTTTTAAAAACTGAAACCAATAGATTTCCAGACATCATGTCGTATTTCCATTTTTTTCTGCTTGAAAACATGATTTCCAAGTGTTGTATCTGTCCATTATTTACATTATTCAGACTATTGTCCTCATCTTTGTCGCCATATTTATTACAACGTTTCGGTCGTTGTACGCTCCGGCCTTCTTCAGGTGGTTGGAATCTCGAGCTGAACCCTTTATTTCGCTCACTGTGGTAGACTGCTCTAGTTCCACATGCCATGTTTAATGGATGTAAGTTATCAGTTATCTCCTGTTAATTTTTCCCGCTGAAAGTTCTCCACTGCCTTAACTGGGTATTGAACTCGCACTTTTTTGGGGTCCTGTCACTGTATCTAACCAACGTTTTTATCCACAGTGCCATGTGTCCTTGAATATGGTGACAAAGATGAGGACAATAGTCCGAATAATGTAAATAATGTACATAATACCTCATTTCAGAAATATTGACAGATATTGTATCTGTCGTATTTCCTTTTTTTTTTCTTCATTTCTCTTGTAAACAAATAGATTTCATATTAATTTCCTAAAACTAGTCGGTTTTAAATGTTTTTTTAACATATTTTTGTTCAATCTTTTTCTCTTACAATAGTATATAAATGTTGATAAAATTTAATTTTTATTAACATCTGAAAGTGTCTTTCAATATGGTTACTCAATCGTGATAGAACTTGACTAAACCAAATGATTTCGGTTTCGTAAAAAATTTTGATGTGGTTTCACTGTGTGAAGATGAAACTGAAAAAAGTCTGTTTCTCGGTTAAGCTACCCACCATATCTCTCTCTCTCTCTCTATATATATATATATATATATATATATATATATATATATATGTGTGTGTGTATATATATGATGAGGCAAAAGTTGTACACCCATAGTTAATTAATTTGTTCACCAGACCTCAAACCCTTGGATTTTTTTTATTATTTTATGGTGCCATTTGAAATCAGTTGTTGTTTATCAGACGGGCCGAAGAAATATTGCAGAGCTTAAAGAAAGCATTAAATATGAATGCAGTAAAATGACCGAGGAAATTATCCAATGTGTTGATGAATCCTGCAGGCACGTAATTGAAACGTGTTTTGAAAAAGGACATTTTGAACGAAACGTACAACAACTTAAATAACTAGTAAATAAAACTTTCATGTGTAATTGGAGTTTTTAATAAATTATGGATGGACAAAAAGAACGTAAAAAAAATATCTAACATTAATGAACACTAGCAGAATGAGAAAAAAAACATAGAGAAAGTAATCATTGAATTCAGGAAGCATTTACGATAATGGAAGAGGCGCATTGTACAAAGTACAGTTGCCATCTGCTGATTGTACTCCAAATGAATTTTGATCTCTCTTTTATAAAATAGCTAAAGTCTTAAAGGTTAGTGGGTTATTTGGCAAAATACAGCATTA
>OZ038514.1:64078919-64103919 GCA_964036315.1 Acanthosepion esculentum | reverse complement strand
ATATATATATATATATATAACATATATATATATATATATATAACATATATATATATATATATATATATATATATATATATATATATATATATATATATAACATATATATATATATATATAACATATATATATATATATATATATATATATAACATATATATATATATATATATATATATATATATAACATATATATATATATATATATATATATATATATAACATATATATATATATATATATATATATATATATATAACATATATATATATATATATATATATATATATATAACATATATATATATATATATATATATATATATATAACATATATATATATATATATATATATATATATATATTATATATATATATATATATATATATATATATTTTGTCATCCACAGACACTGTTTTGCTGTTTCACATCTCATCAGTGTGGCTAGACGTCCGGTTGCCTTTAGCTAGGATCGAAACCCGACTGAATTTGCGTCATTCGGAACTTCTACCACTAAGCCATCAGCACACGGCAGGAATGAGGGTGAATTTTAGCGTGTTTATTTTTAGATTTAGATAAACACACAGTGACTGACAGTGACTCAATTCTGCCGAAGAGTCGTGCAATATTAGCTTAAATAGTCACTGTTTACAAACCCACACGTCAAACCAAAGAGCTCAACCGAAATTAATTTTTCAGGAGCCAATATTTTTGTCATCCACAGACAAACTGTTTTGCTGTTTCACAGCTCATGGACTAAGTCTGATAATTATTTTAATATATTTTTTGTTTATACGTTATTTTTATAGATACAAATATCTAATTAAATACTCTGTTTATAATAAACAGTATTAACATCATTTACTGGGTTGAATATCCGAGAAATTTCAAAGAAAATATGTGTCCTCTGACAGGAATCGAACCTGTATCCTACTTGGAACCGCCATGTAGCTCGACGTGTTATACCATTTAGTTACAGAGGAAGCATCTGGTTAGCAAGGTTAAAATTACTGTTTTTTAATTACAAATCTTCCATGATTTCTTGAATGCTCATATCTGCTCAAAGCCGATCTTAATGCAAACAAATGACATATTATGAAACAGACTGACAGTTATTTTAATATATTTTTTGTTTATACATTATTTTTATAGATACAAATGTAACAGTATTTATAGAAAAGACAAAGGGAGGCAACTTTACGTTGGTGGGAAAGTGACTGAAGCCGAGATGCAAGATCAGGACCAATAATATTGCTGATTCTTTGAATTTTATGAAGGAGTTCTAGGTAAATAGCAGGAGCATATGAGGCAGCAATATTCCAAGCATGGGTGAATGGTAGACTGATAAATAATAACAATTTGTCACCCTAGAAACTGTTAGCATAGAATTTAGTTACATCTAGCCATATCAACTGTAAAATGATAAGACCTTGCCACCAGTACTGTGCTTAAATTCGTACCAGAGAGGAAAGCACATCATAACAATTACCATGAAAATATTTATAGAAAAGGTAGAGGGAAACTGTTATGGGCGTAAGAAAATGACTGAAGCTGAGATGCCAGGTCCGGACCAGTAACATATCATACACATGTGTGCGTGTGTATATGTGATTTCACTTTTAGTCACCACCTTGTCTTGTGTTCACTCCCATGTTATTGAAAAGATTCGTATTGTATTTCTTTTTTCAGATTATATCGTCAGCCATTCAGCTGTGTGAAGTATAAATAAACTTGTTGTTCTGACCCATGATCTTTTCAGCAGGAAGTGATTGAACAGCAAATTCTTGTGTGTGTGTGTTTTAGAGAAATTTATCCCCTCATCTATTTTCAGATATTGTTGGCATTCAGCCTAAGGTGACCCGCCCCATTCTCTTTTTATTTATTTTTTTTTTTTTTAATAAATACCTTCATTCAACGAAAGTCTTACTCATATCCATTCCATTTGTAATATAAAATTTAAATGCAGCACTGACTAGCAAGGCTACCTGGTGTTGTTTTCATTTTTTTTTTTTTTCTTAAATATGCCTTATCAAAGAAAGAATATTGGATATGTATATGTGGAGGTGCTGAAAAGTGAAGAGAGCCCATCAATATTGGAAGAATTTTTTTTTTTTTTTTTTCCCGTATGGTGCATAAACTCCTTGGCGATAATGGCTAGAATTGTGTGCTATATTCTGATTACTTTTGATCAACTTTGGTCATTTTCAAGAAATGTAGGTTGAAGCCAAGATAGTCCCTCGTCCTGGGTAAGACGATAAACTACATCCAACAGCAAGGCCTCTGATCAGGAGGTCTTGTGGAGCGTGGAACCACCTCTTAATTGCTGGTGTTCCCAGGTCCACCTTGACCCTGGGTGGTAGCCCAGCTATGGGCAAATAGTTAACACGATAAACTACATCCGCGTCCTGTGTATGATGATAAACTACATCAGCAAGGCCTCTGATAATACGTTTTTGAAAAAATATTACCAGCTATACATTTTTTTTATTTTTTTTTTTTGAAAGAACAGTGTTGCCGGCTATACGTTTTTGAAAAAAATAATATTACCAGCTATACATTTTTGAAAAAATAATATTACCGGCTATACGTTTTTGATAAAATATTATTACCAGCTATACGTTTTTTTTGAAGAAATATTATCATCAGCTGTACGTTTTTGGGAAAAATAGTATTACCAGCTGTACGTTTTTGGAAAAATATTACCAGATGTACATTTTTGAGGAAAAAAATATTAACAGAAATAGATTTTTGACAAAACAAAAGTATTACCGGGAAAAAAAAAAGTTGTTGGCATTAAATGACCCATTGAGGTTGGTGTGCCGTAAACCAAACCAAGTGGAAGTATTTAGGAGGTGTGGGGTTCTAAAGTAATGCAGGTTTACTTGCTTTGCTGTTGGAATAGATTATAGTCATGTGGCTAAAATGACTTCAGTTCAAAAGCATTTTAACATAGTCAAACCAAGATTAAAGCTGTTATTTGTTAACATCAATACTCAAAGAAAGAAAAAGAATTTTGGATATGAGGTTGTGCTGAAAAGTAAAGAGAGCCCATTAATGTTGAAATAATGAAAGTCTGTTTTTGTTGGGTGATAATGCCAATAAGACACAAAGGGGTTACTGGATGTGATAAAAAACAAAACTTTAGGAAAAGGAACTGGAAACCCAATCCAAAACAGGAAACAAGGGATAAACCTCTATTCATGTTCAAAAAATGGTAATATTATTTTTCCAAAAACGTATAGCTGGTAATATTATTTGGTAATAATGTTTTTACAAAGTGTTTCTGGTATTAAAACCTATTTTTACACTTTTATAATGCTTTTTACCTCAGTTTTGGGGTTAAATATTTGCCCATAGCTGGGACCCTAACAGGTGCTACCACCCCGAGTCAGGGTGGATCTGGGAACACCAGCAATTAAGAGGTGGTTCCACGCTTCTCAAAACCTCCTGATCAGAGGCGTTGCTGTTGGACGTAGTTTATCGTCATACCCAGGACGCGAATGTAGTTTATCGTCATACCCAGGACGCGAATGTAGTTTATCGTCATACCCAGGACGCGAATGTAGTTTGTCATACCCAGGACGTGACATTAATAGAATTTCTTTGAATTTAGAAACAAACTGAAGCATATTGAAGAAAAAGAGGAAAAAAAAAAAAAGAAAGTAAATAACACACCACAAACTAAATATATCACCTAAATAAATTTGTTAATTCTAAATGAATATTTAGCAAAGGAAATAGTCTTTCCTTTCTTATGAAAGTCAAAACATGTACAGTCTTGATCAAACACCATGTCAGCCAGGTCAAAGAACTTTTGTCATATTATTATTTTTTTTTTTTTTAAATATTTGTATAAAAAAAAAAAAATTAAGTATTGGTACCTTGACTAATTCACTGAAAAGACAGCATAGCATGATGAAAAAAAAAAGTTTTATCTTCAAAATCTTTGTTATTATTAAGAGGACAGACCAATGTATTTTTTTTGATTATTTAGTTATATTTTTAATTGTTTTTAGAATGTTTAAAATTTTTGTTAAAAATCTGTTTTTTCTCATGTCAGCAAGTAAACTATAAATTAGCATAGCAAATTTTAGTGTTGTTTTTACAGTGAATTTTAATTATAATAATTTATAAAATTTTAAAATCTTTAAAAATTCTGTATTAATTTCCACCTTTTAAATGATATTGTTATTAAGTGAAAACTCTGTGTGTGTATATATATCTATATATATATATATATATATATATATATATATATATAGTGCAGTTCAATTTATATTACAATGAATTATTTGTACAAAAAGTAGATTAGTAAAATTAATGATATAAAATGGCGAAATCCCTTCGCTAACAAAATTTTAAAAATGCATTAACCTACCAATCACTCGATGAATATTATGATCCTTGTTTTTAAAAATTATAAGTTGTAGAAGGTCTTTCTTTAATACGCAAGTACTTTCGACTGTACATTCAGTCATCTTCAGGCATGGAAATTAGTTTGTTTTTCAGATGATGGTAATTATTATGATGAACTCTTCGCTATGATGCCTAGACTTTATGAATTTAAGTGCAGTAATAGATTGGCAGCAAGGTTTCACCATTTTGCTGTTGAAATAGCTAGATGTAACCATAAGTTCTATGCAGACAGTTTCTTCTCTCTTGCTTCTTGCTTGTGGAACTCTCTTTTGGCTTCCTAGTCAAGTTTGAGCTTCAAAAAATATAAATGTAAAATCCTTGCCTTCTTAATGCCCATTCTTTTATTATCTCTCCTTAGTAGTCTAACTCTTTGCATCTTAGTGGCTTTATTGCCTTGCTTGCAGTGAAATGGAGGATTTTTTAATTTTTTTTACATTTGTGTAAGTTTTTGTCAAAACTGTATTTTGTTCATAGTGTTGCCTGTTGATTTATAATTTAAGAGTTATTATTATATAAAAGTCTAGTTAGTCCCCAAGATAATGTAACTGTTTAACCAATGTATAAATTAAAAATTCATCTAGTGGGCATGAAAATTCATGAACAACATTAATTTATTGAAACAATTATTCTGATAGATTTTTTACTACTTTAATAGTCCATGTCCTTTTAAAATGAAGGCCGCAAAAGAATGAACTTTAGATACTTAGAAACCTAGAAGTTGGGTAATCCTGCTAGTATGTATAATATGCAGGAAATGGCTTGTAAATTTTAACACCTCCTAAACAAAACTGCTATCATTTAACCATCATGGAGAGACTTTTCTGTCTGTCACCAGAAGACAGATGCTAGATTCTTGAAGAGCAACACACTGCAACTTCTTAGCCTCACGTTTTCAACTAACTCGAAATGGAGCGACTACATCGAATCAATAGCTGCATCTACTGCAAGGAAAGTTGGGTCACTGTGACGTGCCAGAAGGTTTTTCTTGTCAGACTCCATCTTGCACATTTACAAATCTACCATCCATCCGGGCGTTGAATACTGCTTCCATAGTTCGATTAGAAAAGGACCTCCAATCGGTTGTGAACTGGGGCAAGAAATGGATGGTTAACTTTAACGCCTCTAAAACAAAACTGCTCTCTATTAACCACCACAAGGATCCATCCCCGCATCCCATTAGAATGTCTGAAGACCAATTTCTCGAGAGCTCCTCTCTGCGGCTGCTCGGTCTCATGCTGGCCGCTGATCTGAGATGTAACAAATACATCAACTCAATTGCATCATCCACCGCAAGGAAAGTTGGCTCCCTGTGCCGAGCCAGGAAATTTTTCTCCACGGAATCAATCCTCCAAATCTGTAAATCGACCATTCGCCCTTGCATGGAGTATTGCTGCCATATATGGTCTGGAGCCCCTGCTGTTTGCCTCAGGGTTCTTGATAAGATCCAGAGACGGATATGCAATGTAATTGGCCCTGATCTGTCATCTCGTCTGCAGTCGCTCTCTCACAGATGTCACATTGCCTCGGTCTGACTTTTTTACAAATACTTTCACGGTAATTACTCTGAGGAGCTGCTTTTGCTGGTTCCTAGGCCTCATGAATTTAAACGTCCTACGAGGCTGGCATCCCGTTCCCACCCCTTCACCGTTGAAACTGTTAGATGTAGACGTCTCTTCTACTCCAATAGCTTCATGTCTCGCCCATCTCGCCTGTGGAACTCCCTTCCTTATTCCTGTTTCCCTGACAAATACAATCTCCAACTATTTAAGTGTAACATTAATCGACATCTCCAGTTGCCTTGATCTATCGTCTTCCCTTCTCCGCATCCTTTCACCTTTCATTCCTATCTGCTCTCGCTCCAAATCTTCTGTAACCCCCTTGCCTTGATCGATCCACTATCTTTCTCCACATCCTCTCCTTTACCACTCCTATCTGCTCTTCCTCCAAACCTTCTGTAACCCCTTGTGTGCTAGTGGCTTCCAGCCTTGCTTGGGGTGATAAGCTTAAAAAAAAAAAAAAATATCTGGCCTGGTGTTCCTTCTATTCATCTCGAGGTTCTTGACAAAATCCAAAGAAGGGTCTGCAATGTAATTGATCCTGACCTGGCATCTCGACTTCGGTCACTTTACCACCAATGTGGTATGGCTTCCCTCTATCTTTTCAACAAGTATCTTCATGGTAACTACTCTGACGAGCTTTTTTTCCTCGTACCCCGACTGCATGAATTTAAGCATACTACTAGATTGGCAAATAGGTCCCACCCCTTTACTGTTGAAATAGCTAAATACAACCACCACTTCTACTCCAGCAGTTTCTTTTCTCACACTTCCTGCCTGTGGAAATCCCTTCCTTTTACTTGCTTCCCTGATAAATATAATCTTCAAAAATTTAAATGCAACATTATTGCCTTCTATCTTCTTAAATCCTGTTCATCTTTTGTCCTTTCTTCAAATCCTCCCTATAATCAGTCTTTTCTCTCATTTTTACTACCTGCAGCCCCTGTGTACTGGTGGCGTTCCTGCCTTGCTTGGAGTGAAATGATTAAAAAAAAAAAATATCTTTCTCACTTTATATTAGTTGACATTTTGACATTTTGCTTGTTCCTATGTTATTGTCTCCGCAACTACTGTATTTGCAGGCTTCAAGGACAAATTTTTCTTTTTTTTTTTCTTTTTTTCCCCCCCAAAATAAGTCTTGAAAATTTGCATAATATACAGGAATTTAGTTTACTGTCCGGCATAGATAACCTTCTTCTGGGGGTTAGCATCGGCCTACAAAAACCCTAACCTTTTCATGGCAAATTTTCGGTAACAGTCGGGGGGTCAGGAACTTCAAGGTTGTAAGTTAATTGGAGCTGCTCAGTCCTCACTTTCCTTTTTCGGTAGTTCAGAAGAATCTAGGAAAAGACAAGTTCTCTCCACAACATTTTCACCTCGTTTCTAGAAATTTTTTTTTATAACTTAAAAAAAACAAAACAAACTAGGAATTCTGACTAATAGTTTTAAAATTACATTAGAACAGGCATTATTTGCTGACTGACATACATACAGACCAGAATCTGACAGAATGATAGGATAAAGACTAGATAGGAATTATTTGTGTCTATTAGGTATTATGTTGGTGATTGCCTACATTTTGATTTGGGGACGTTTTTATGTAAACACACACACACATTATCCTCTGAAAGCCACAGAGCCAAACTAGAATATAATATTCACATGAACACTGCTTGACAAATCGAATGTGTGTGAAGTCTGCTTAAATCAAAAAACACAAAAGTAAACATACTAGAATTTCTTTTTCTCTATATCTCATTCTGAAGTTTTAATAAAATCAAAACGTGTTAGATTTGAAAACATTTTCTATTTGTTCTTTATTTTGTCATATATATGGTTGTGTGGCCATGTGGTTAGAACGTTTGCTTTCTGACTATGAGACCTGGGTTTGAATCTCACCATGATCGATTTGTCAGGAAGATAGCTTGTTGGTGTTACGCGACCCTAGCATGCAACACCTTCGGAAAGTGCCTGAAAACCATTCCCAATAGTTTGACCTTAGCCTGGTTGACCTTAGCCTGGTTGACCTTAGCCTGGTTGATCTTAGCCTTGTGAGTCTGGAGAGTGAGGTCTGACCTGATCTCGCTCTTGTAAAGGTAGAAGATATATTTATATACATCACATGTACCACAAAACCAAAATTGGAGAAAGGGGAAAGCTGGTCTTCATCTGTCCTAGGTTTAATTTATCTGACATGGGTCAATGACCCACTCATCCGATAATGTTTCATTCACCAAAACACCATATTCTTGAATGCTGCTGCTGTTGTTTTTGTTTTTTTAGATAGCTGATAGTTTAAAACAGTCCACACTGATGTTAATGTTCATGGTGTTAACGAAAGTGAGATGTCATCAATAAGGGCGTGGGTTAGGGTTAACGATTTTGTCTTTGACACCTGTACAAGTGGTTAGAACGTTCGCCTTCTGACCATGAGAGCCAAGTTCGAATCTCACCATGATCAGTTTGTCAAGAATTTTCAGAGGAATTTGTGCAGTAATAAGAAAATTATTAACAATTTCATGGGGTGCCTTATACTTATTCCCACCACTGTATTCATTTGCAAAAATTAATTATTCTTACATTCCAAAATGTTTTGACTTTAAATAACCAACAAAAGGTTGATAAACTGTAAAAAAAAAAATAAAATAAATCCATCAAAACTGCCCACCTCTGATTGCAACCACATTTACATCTAAACAGATGGCTCACGACTGGCCTTTGACTTGAGATCTGGAAATTTTCAAATGTGATTTGACTATATGGCCCATAACTGAAATTCCTTACTTTCCAGCCAAGTGGCACTTTATCCTGAAAGTTTTAATTTATTTTTTATCTTTTTCCTTCCACTTGCATACAATGACTGGTTGCTTTGAAGTTGTGTGTTGTCATAATACAGTCAGCAATTAAGGCACACACAATGATTTACAGACTGTGACTATGTGGGCATTTCAATCAGATCAGTATTTATCCTGTTGCATATTAATTTGATGATTTTGAATTAGGTTTCTTTCTTGCAATTAGGCTTTTATTTTTCGTTGATCTTTCGGTTCAGAAGTCACCTTTCATATAACCTGCCCATTGTTCTCTTTTGACAAAACTTTTTTTTTTTTTTGTTTTTCTTTTCCAGCAGCACTGAAGACACACTACTTATACAGAAAGAAATTCGCAAGTTGAAAACACGTATACGAGACCTGGAATACATGTGAGTCTCTATTAGTTTGTCATCTTTTCTCTTTGTGTTTGATGATTGTAATACTGACTGCGTTATACATAGGTATTTAAGAGCTGATGACATACGTGTCCATAGTTGGCATAAGAATGATCTCGAACAGAATATAGGAATAATTTATAATGAAAGATTATGAGCAAGGGCTCTAAGATAGTCCATAAGATCTGGTTGGTTTTCACGATCATTAACTAAATTTTTAAGCCCTTCATCACGTTTTTTTTTGGGGGGGGGACAAGACTCTCTTTGGAGAATACGTTCATATTCATTTTCTATGTGCTGTTGCTCTTTTTGAAACTCCCCTAGGAGGATTACCTGATAAATTTTCCCATCGCCTATGTCATATTCTTGTTTTATATTATTTAATGAATTTTGAATGTTTTCCCCAATTTTTTTTTTTTTTTTTTTTTTTCAATTTCTCCCAAAGACTATTTTTTGGGATACTGATTTTTAAAGATTTTAAATTTCGGTATTCTGATCTTTCAGGATTTTAAGATTCAGGATTATGATTTCGTCTAGAGGAAGAAATTGAACATAGAATAGGCTGTGTCAGAGATAGTTTCACCCAACGCTGCAAATTGCTACAAAGCCCAAAACCATAACCTGAAAACTCAAATCCTGTTCTTAAATAACCTCATCAGATCAAGACTTTGATATGGATGTCAGGCATAGAGCCACACCTATTTGTAAATATCTAAACTCTCAACTGTATACAACCGCTTTCTCGGATCAACAGTTAAAATGGCTTTGAGTGTGTAAAACCTGAGGGTCTTGGTGATAACCGTCCTTCTTTGAATATTATGGTCTGGTGCTACAAAATCCCAAACAAAGAACTGTATCAAATTAAAGAATCCCCATCACTTGAAGACTACCAACAACAGCAACAATTAAAATGGATAGTACATGAAACTATATAGAGAAAATAACATAATCAAGATGTTGACATTCCACTCTACTTCAAACAAAAGGTTAGAAAGGAACAGCCCCCCATCAATACTGGAAAGAGCGATAGCAGCCAAGAGGACTGAAGAATTGTTTTAAGAGAAATTTTAAAAATTCCAGGACTGGCTGCTCTGTCAATGAATGCCAAATGTTTCCTTACAAGGAAACGGTTCATATTTCCATTACCAATATCATACTTTGGTATATCTAGCCAATATTATTCAGAACATATTGGAAATAAAGGAGAAAACATTTATTTTTATAGATTTGATTTTTGAAGCTTAATATGCAAACTGGATATCTCTATTAACCTTTGCCATGCTGGAGGCGAAAATTGTTGCTGTAGAATTCTCTCCTTTTGTAGCTCTAGGCGCATTCTGTTGCCTTGAGACAGTTGCTATAAACACTTGTCAACTGTTATTGATGTTTTTGAAGGCTTTACTCAAGTTGATATTGATGGTGAAGTGGTTGAAGATCCACGTTAGTGATCTGAAGTAAAGTGATGATGACCACTGGAGGCTACTATCATCCATGGTTGACTAATTTTATGGAATCTACTGGTAACCAATGATGTACCTGATAGCCTTTTTGATGGTGTATTATTTCATCTGTTTATAAGCAATGAAATAATAACTTTATTTGTCAAGAAAAAAGTAAATATGCTAGTCAGATGAAAGAAAGACCAGACAAATGCTGGTGTCTTCTCGTTTATAAACACGAGGAAGCACATCACTTTTTTGACAAAATTAAAGCCGCCTTAGCCATTTTGCTTCTTATTGCACCTCAGTAAGTAATGGCGTAATGGATAGCGGCTCGGATTGAGAAATCGAAGAGCCAGGTTCGAATTCCAGTCGAATCCATTACATCCACTTACGTGCTAATACCCTTGGGAAAGGTATGAATCCTCTTCTAGATTTTCCCGGAGGAGTCATGGATAGTGGCTTGGTTTGAGGAATCGGAGAGCCGAGTTCGAATTCCAGTCGAATCCATTACATTCACTTACGTGCTAATACCCTTGGGAAAGATATGAATCCTCTTCTAGATTTTCCCGGAGGAGTAATGGATAGCGGCTCGGATTGAGGAATCGGAGAGTCGAGTTCGAATTCCAGTTGAATCCATTACATTCACTTACGTGCTAATACCCTTGGGAAAGGTATGAATCCTCTTCTAGATTTTCCCGGAGGAATAATGGATAACGGCTCAGATTGAGGAATCGGAGATCCGAGTTCGAAATCCAGTCGAATCCATTACATTCACTTACGTGCTAATACCCTTGGGAAAGGTATGAATCCTCTTCTAGATTTTCCCGGAGGAGTAATGGATAGCGGCTCGGATTGAGGAATCGGAGAGCCGAGTTCGAATACCAGT
Source organism: Acanthosepion esculentum (assembly GCA_964036315.1). Taxonomy (NCBI): domain Eukaryota; kingdom Metazoa; phylum Mollusca; class Cephalopoda; order Sepiida; family Sepiidae; genus Acanthosepion; species Acanthosepion esculentum. Next base: position 64,092,411 of record OZ038514.1, on the reverse strand, counting down.
CGAATCCATTCCATTCACTTACGTGCTAATACCCACTGTGTCAGCTGCATATTTAATGTGGTTAACTTTTATTCTGCTGGAGGCAAATATTGTCACCATAGAATTCTCTCCCTTTACAGCTCTAGATGCATTCTATCACCTTGAGATGATTGCTATAAATAAACACTTGTCAACTGTTATTTCCAGTATTTTAAGCTGGACATCGCCTACTGCTGCTTTGGAACTCTAAACTTCCATTTTCCAAAGCCATTTTGAATTCTTCTCGACTCAACATGAGGTGTAACATCAATTAAACCCTTTTTAATATTTTTGCAATTGTTTTTTTTTTTTTTTGTAAACAAAAATGGCTGCATTAAAATCCAACAAAGCCTTTATTCAGGAGTTTTTCTTTGATTAGGACACCAATGATGATTTTGAAGGCTTCACTCAAGTGGATATTGACAGTCACATTGAGGAAAGCAATGATGACCACTAGTGGCTACTATCATTCAATGGCTGACTAATTTTATACAAACTACTGGTGAACATCAATGTACCTTTTCTGTAGGTGAATTAGTTCATCTATTTATAAACAACAAAATAATACAGTATTTACATTAGTCGGACTATTGTCCTCATCTTTGTCGCCATATTTGTCACAATGTTTCGGCCGTTGTACGCTCCGGCCTTCTTCAGGTGGTTGGAATTTCGAACCGAACCCTTTATTTCGATCATTATTTCGGGGTAGACTGTTCTAGTTCCACGAGCTATGTTTGATGGATGTCAGTTATCAGTTATCTCCTGGTAATTTTCCCTCTGAAAGTTCTCCACTGCCTGAACCGGGTATTGAACTCACACTCTTTTGGGTCTGTCACTGGATCTAACCAACGCCTTTATCCACTGTACCATGTGTCCTTGGCTCGTGGAACTAGAACAGTCTACCCCAGTGATCGAAATAAAGGGTTCGGTTCGAAATTCCAACCACCTGAAGAAGGCCGGAGCTTACAACGGCCGAAACGTTGTGACAAATATGGCGACAAAAAATGAGGACAATAGTCCGACTAATGTAAATACTGTACATAATACCTCATCTCAGAAATATAGACAAACAAAATAATAACTTTATTTGTCAACAAACAGATAAATATGCTACTCAAGTGAAAGAAATACCGAACGAATGCTGGTGTCTTCTCGTATGTAAACACATCACTTTTTCGACAAAATGAAAGCCGCCTTAGCCATTTTGCTTCTTATTGTCTCCCAGAACACCACAACCAGTAATAAAAGTTAAAGTATGTTAGATTATTAATGAATTTGTTATTTTTTGTTTTCAATGTCATTCTTTTATATACACACTATAGAAAGGAAGTTATAACAATTTTAAAACGGGAAGTGTTCATATTTTTGTGCCCTCAAAAAACGTGTAGTGGCAGGGAGAAAGAATTTTGCATGCTAAAGGTTAAAGCAGGAACCATTAAGTTGAGTAAAAGACATAAGACGCATGCTATTAAATGTTAAAGCTGCATTTATTTGATGTTGCAGTTTTATGTAAGATTTTTTTATGCGCAAACAACCAACTTTATGTTAATATTTATATAATATCTAGAGTGTCTATGTATAATACGTATTTGATTGAAGCCTATTTGATTTTGGGAGGCATGCTTTTGCTACTAATATTAGAAGAAACTGGCCGCCCAATCCTAACCTTCCTGGGTAAGATGATAAACTATATCCGCGTCCTGGGTAAGACGATAAACTACATCCAACAGCAAGGCATCTGATCGGGAGGTTTTGAGGAGCATGGAAGCACCTCTTAATTGCTGGTTTTCCCAGGTCCACTCTGACCTGGGGTGGTAGCATCTGTTAGGGTCCCATCTATGGGCAAATAGTTAACCCCCCCAAACTGGGGTCAAAACACTATGAAAGTGTAAAAATAGGGTTTTAGTACCAGCAATATATTTTTGAAGAAAAAAAATATCACCAGCAATAAAAATCTTGTCGGCATTAAATGACCCATGGAAGTTGATATGTCATAAACCAAACCTAAACAGAAAACAAGGGTTAAACCTCTGCTCCTGTTCAAAGACCAGGGAGGAGTGTGAACCGGACGATGAGCTAACATATCTATTGCTATTTGGAGGGAAAAAGAAAAAATAAAGAATAAAATTTCAGAGCTCGGTTTGAGTTTGATGTTGAAGTCGAAAATAAGAATGAAAACATGTCCTGCATTGAAAATTGATGGAGAGAAAACTGAGACTGATTGCATTCTTTTTGTTCCCTTCAGGGTGTAGGCGATTATGGCTCTCCACAATTTCCTCTCTTTTGTAGCTCTTAATAAATTTTGTCTTTTTGTTATGTCTCCTAGACCCTATTCCACCATCTATTTACTCAAGCTCATTCTTCTTCTATGCACTATGTCCCTTCAGGATGTAGGCGATTATAGTTCTCCACAATTTCCTCTCTTTTGTAGCTCTTAATAAATTTTGTCTTTTTGTTATGTCTCCTAGACCCTATTCCACCATCTATTTACTCAAGCTCATTCTTCTTCTATGCACCATGTCCCTTCAGGATGTAGGCGATTATAGCTCTCCACAATTTCCTCTCTTTTGTAGCTCTTAATAAATTTTGTCTTTTGGTTATGTCTCCTAGACCCTATTCCACCATCTAATTACTCAAGCTCATTCTTCTTCTATGCACCATGTCCCTTCAGGATGTAGGCGATTATGGCTCTCCACAATTTCCTCTCTTTTGTAGCTCTTAATAAATTTTGTCTTTTTGTTATGTCTCCGAGACCCTATTCCACCATCTATTTACTCAAGCTCATTCTTCTTCTATGCACCATGTCCCTTCATTTTGTAGGCGATTATAGCTCTCCACAATTTCCTCTTTTTGTAGCTCTTAATAAATTTTGTCTTTTTGTTATGTCTCCTAGACCCTATTCCACCATCTATTTACTCAAGCTCATTCTTCTTCTATGCACCATGTCCCTTCAGGATGTAGGCGATTATAGCTCTCCACAATTTCCTCTCTTTTGTAGCTCTTAATAAATTTTGTCTTTTTGTTATGTCTCCTAGACCCTATTCCACCATCTATTTACTCAAGCTCATTCTTCTTCTATGCACCATGTCCCTTCAGGATGTAGGCGATTACGGCTCTCCACAATTTCCTCTCTTTTGTAGCTCTTAATAAATTTTGTCTTTTTGTTATTACACTATCCACTTACTCAAGCTCACTAGATATATTATGTGCTGTTTTCCTTTGTCCTTCCTGCCTTCAATCTGCCCTGTGAGTATCAGATTTTCTGGGCTATCTTTCCTCATGTGCTTTTAAATTTTAAAACTGCATTTATTTGATGTTCGCAGTTTCATTTTCCATTTAACAACCGGCTTTTTCATTTTCAGGGTTTTGCGTAGGCTCGTGCACACACAAACATTTTTTTTTTATATATTAGATATGCTTAGTAAATTTCAATAATACCTACCTTTCTCTGGGTTTTCTTTGTTTTAACTTTTTTTTTTTTTTCTTAGTAGAGACTACAAAATAACTCATGTTTTCTGTATATATGATTGTACTATTTTATTTATTTATCTATTTTTTTTTTTTTTTTTTTTTTTTTTTGTAGTTAGTCTTCTTGCATCTAAAGGAGGTAATGCTTGAAGGGGTTGCTCACAAGGCATGGAATTCTGATGAAACCTTTTTTGAAAATTAGCAATAATCTGAGCCAGAGTAGGTGTAGTTTGTTGTGTGCCGGCTGCAGAGATTTTGTCCATGAAGCCAAGTCGAGAGATGATCCTTCATGCGAGACCAGTGACATTCAGAAGACGTTGGCCTTGACTATGGAGTCAGTCAAGTGAAGGAGCCAAGACAGAAGACTCGCTCTTAAACTTTTGACTTTTATTTATTTATTTTTTCAAGTTGGACTATATAATCTTTGAGCAGAAAGTAGATAAAAACAAATATCTTTTCATGTTCACGGTTTGAAGGAGAAAGAAAGACATCACGAAGAAAAGAAAGGAAAATATGACAGCAACCGTTTTTATTTCTAAAACAAATCTTAGGAAGCTGAAAGATATGAACACATTAACATTCCCCAAATTTGTTTGGGAATTTGACCTCCTTCTTAGTGATCTTTCTTGTCCCTAACTTAGTTGATGTTCCTTGGTATATATTATTGCAATTTAGCAATTTCACCTAATTCAAGCCCCAAGAGCCACTCAAAGTAAAGGCTTAACGAATGAGATTGTTATGTAAATGTAGGTGCAGATTATGAGAAAATGTAGAATCGATAATGATTGACCAGATGGGAAAAGGTTAATGTTGTGATCGGGGAAGTCCCATTATAGGTGATACCTATAACAGGCCTGGCAGGCCTGTGGGAACCTAAATTACTACTAAGTAGTCATTACTGAGAACATTTTTAACAAGGAACTTGTTATTAATATTCAGTAAAGATTATATTGAATCAATTGCTGCTAAAAAAGTTGGTTCTCTGCACAATGTTAGACAATTATTCTTGCTCGAATGTATCTTAAATACTTACAAGTCAGCCATGCATCCATACTTAGAATATTGCTATCACATCTGGTCTAGTGCGCTTCCTATATATTGGGTCTAACTGCAAAATTGTCCAAATCGTGTAATAGCATATTTGTCCAATAGTTAGAATAAGTTTGAAATTGTATATTAGAAATGATTAAAGATATCTTACTGGAATTCTCCAAGGTTTTTATAACACTAGTGGACTCTACATTGAACAATGTGGATGTATTTAGTTGAAATGATGATCCCTTTTGCCGTTTTGACCTCCTGATTCAGTTTTCCTCTCTACTGTTCCCTCTTTTTTTTTTTTTTTCATTGAGTAGCTATCTACAGTGGACAGGTTTATCGTCGTTGATTTCTGCCTGGGTGTGTATGCCAAAATAAGCTCATGATGTCTTCTTCTCTTTGTAGAAAGAAAAAATATCCTGAAGTAACATTTTTGACTTATAAAGATCGGAAAAGAATTTTGGTAGGTGTGACTTGTTTATTTTGCTTTTTTTTGTTTATTTTTTCTCTCTCTTTCTCTCTCTTCCCTTTCTAACTCTTTTTTTTAACCTGTTTTTTCTTTCACTCTTCTTTTTTTTTTCCGTTTTCTCTCTCTCCTTTTTTTTGCCGTTTTCTCTCTCTCCTTTTTTTTGCCGTTTTCTCTCTCTCCTTTTTTTTGCCGTTTTCTCTCTCTCCTTTTTTTTGCCGTTTTCTCTCTCTCCTTTTTTTGCCGTTTTCTCTCTCTCCTTTTTTTTGCCGTTTTCTCTCTCTCCTTTTTTTTGCCGTTTTCTCTCTCTCCTTTTTTTTTTCTTTTTTCTCTCTCTCCTTTTTTTTTTCTTTTTTCTCTCTCTCCTTTTTTTTTTCTTTTTTCTCTCTCTCCTTTTTTTTTTCTTTTTTCTCTCTCTCCTTTTTTTTTTCTTTTTTCTCTCTCTCTTTTTTTTTTCTTTTTTCTCTCTCTCCTTTTTTTTTTCTTTTTTCTCTCTCTCCTTTTTTTTTTCTTTTTTCTCTCTCTCCTTTTTTTTTTACTTTTTTCTCTCTCTCCTTTTTTTTTTCTTTTTTCTCTCTCTCCTTTTTTTTTTCTTTTTTCTCTCTCTCCTTTTTTTTTTCTTTTTTCTCTCTCTCCTTTTTTTTTTCTTTTTTCTCTCTCCCCTTTTTTTTCTTTTTTCTCTCTCTCCTTTTTTTTTTTCTTTTTTCTCTCTCTCCTTTTTTTTTTCTTTTTTCTCTCTCTCCTTTTTTTTTTCTTTTTTCTCTCTCTCCTTTTTTTTTTCTTTTTTCTCTCTCTCCTTTTTTTTTTTCTTTTTTCTCTCTCTCCTTTTTTTTTTTCTTTTTTCTCTCTCTCCTTTTTTTTTTTCTTTTTTCTCTCTCTCCTTTTTTTTTTTTTTTTTGGCAGTTTTCTCTCTTTTTCTTTGGCCTTTTTCTCTCTTTTTCTTTGGCCTTTTTCTCTCTTTTTCTTTGGCCTTTTTCTCTCTTTTTCTTTGGCCTTTTTCTCTCTTTTTTTCTCTATCTCTTTCTTTTGCTGTTTTGTCTTTTTTTCTCTGTTTTCTCTCTCTCTCCCTTATTTCGCTGTTTTCCTTCTCTTTTTTTCTGTTTTCTCTTTTTTTTTTGACATTTTCTCTTTTATTTGCTGTTTTCCTTTTTTGGTTAGGTTTTTGTTGCTATTTTACTTTTTTTTGTTGCTGTTTTCCTTTTTTGGTTAGGTTTTTCTTGCTGTTTTACTTTTTTTTGTTGCTATTTTACTTTTTTTTGTTGCTGTTTTCCTTTTTTGGTTAGGTTTTTCTTGCTGTTTTACTTTTTTTTGTTGCTATTTTACTTTTTTTTGTTGCCGTTTTCCTTCTTTTTTGCTCTTTGTTTTGCTGTTTTCTCTTTTTTTGCCCCTTTCCTTCTCTTTTTTGCTGTTTTCTCTTTTTTTGTCTGTTTTCTCTCTTTTTTCCCCCCCGCTGTTTTCTTTTTCTTTTCTTTTTTGCTCTTCTGTTTTTGCTCTTTTCTCTTTCTTTTTGCACTGTTTTTTTTGCCCTTTTTTCTTTTTTCTTTCATTCTTTTTTCTTTCATTCTTTTTTCTTTCATTCTTTTTTCTTTCATTCTTTTTTCTTTCATTCTTTTTTCTTTCATTCTTTTTTCTTTCATTCTTTTTTCTTTCATTCTTTTTTCTTTCATTCTTTTTTCTTTCATTCTTTTTTCTTTCATTCTTTTTTCTTTCATTCTTTTTTCTTTCATTCTTTTTTCTTTCATTCTTTTTTCTTTCATTCTTTTTTCTTTTCTTCTTTCATTCTTTCTTCTTTCATTGTTTTTTCTTCTTTCACTGTTTTCTTTTACCCTTCTTTCTTTTGCCTTTTGTTTTTTTTTCTTTCACTCTTTTTTATCCCCCCCCCCCACCACACACACATAATGGGAAGCCATTTCAAGATGGTCTGAGATCAAATGAAAGTAATTGTTCCTCTCTCCCCCACCATTTGGACGAGCCGCATCCACTTGATGGCTTTCTATTTAGTCAATACAGGGATAATGTTTTTTACTCTTGCCGCTGTCCTGTAAGTGATCCTAATGAAATTCCTAGAATTCTTACTTTGACTTTCAAAGAAATCAATCTCCACCCAATCGTCTATTATACACAACCCAGACAAGGTATTAAGAAATAATAAAAATAGAAGTGGAAGAAGAAAAAAAGATATCCTCCCTATCAGTGACAATCATGCAGACACGGGGAAAAATTGCAATCCACCAATGAATTAATTCACTTTCTATGTAGTTTTTCTTTTTCTTGTAGTTGCTCCTCCATGATCACTCTTTCTTCCTCTTAATAATACTCTCATGTCTCTCCAGTAATGGTCTGTCGCCACCTCAGTCTCAACACCCTATCAGTCTGTTGTGCATTCAGTCACCCTCAATTGCTCTGTCAATCTCTCAGTTGCATCTCACTCTCAATCTTTAGCATTTTTGTCTCCCTTGTCACATACCCTCTCCCCATCACTTGCCCTCTAGTCCCCACTGTTACATACTCTCTTACACTTTCATCCCCTCAGTCAGTTGCTCGATCTCTGTTTTGCATTTACAATCACTTGACCTCTCTCACTCATTCTCTCTGGTCAGTCTCTTTCTTGCTCTACTGCATTCATTAAATCATACACCTCTGGAATTAGGCTAATATTTTGAAATGTAGTCATATAATTTTGGTTCTATCAATTAAGCCGTCCTACTAACACCTGTAATTAACTGGTTGTCTAATGAACTCAGCTGGAGTTCCAGTTCTGCTCTCCATTTGGAGCTGGTATACATTATACCAACCACAATCCATGAACATTTCTAAAATATTTTCACTGTTCTACTTGTACCTGGAGAAAAATAATAACTTATTTTTGTTGCCATTTAAAAGTATGCTACAGGTAAAAATTTGGGGCCACCCTGCAAATTTTTTTTTAAAAAAAAGTTTATTTTTGTATATTTTTTTTTAAGTAAAAGATAAAATTTCAGTAACCACAGTGTATTCGCTATTCATTTGACAAAAAATAAGCACTAAACTATAAAAAAATTAACCTACAAAAGCATCATATTTTGTTTTTATTAATAAAACCACAACCTGCCTTAATTACCACTTTACAAATTCTTGGCAATCTTTCAAGCATCTTTTTAAAAAAATTTTTTTTTTTTATAAAGTAGATTGCAGACCTTCTCAAGCATTCTTCAATCACTGAAAAAGCTCACTCTCACTCTTTGGATATTCTCTTTGAACTCACCTATCCAATTCATCTCTTACTAATTCAATGTGAAAGAGACCAGGAGATTGAGGCAGCCAAGGCATAATTTCAAAAATTTTGTTCCTTTATTTTTTAATTTTTACGTAATTTGGATCGTTGTCTTCTCAAAAGGTGATTCCCGACCACCACCAATTATCCATAAACCAGAGCATATAGCATGATTCACTTGACCTGAATAACATCTCCAGGCCTTTTGGTAATCACCAAAAAAAGGGGGTTAATGGTGAAAAACAAAATATAATGTTTGTCCTACAAAAATATTCATAATTTAGCTAAATGTATTGTGGACATACAAATTCAAATTTGAACATTTTGGGTGTAAGAGGTGCCTGGAGAAAGACTGAAAAATAAAAGCAAATACAATGTAGTTACTGAAATTTTATCTTTTACTTGAAAAAAAATTAAAAAAATATGTACAAAAATATCTCGTTTTAAGGTTGTTATTTTTTTAAGAAATGCACAGTGGCCTAAAACTTTTTGCCTTAATTGTGTAAAAATAAAATGTAACTTACATCAATGTTGCTTAATGAAATGCCGCAGTCTTTTTTCTAATCATTTCACCCCAAATCCGTTTTCGTAGTGATATGTCCGACTTCAATAGACGTCTATTTACCTCTGCCCGTAACGAATGTAAGTGTATCCTCGACGATGCCAAGTCACTATTTGCTGCTCGGATGAAGGAACGTATTGCATCCCGCAAATTTGGCTCCAAAGATTATTGGCGCCTCTGCAAGAGCGTTCTGAACAATAACAAACCCTCCATTCCTCCCCTGTTCAATCAGTTTGAGGTCCTGACCACCTCTGCCGACAAGGCCGAATGCTTTGCTCGGAAGTTTTCTTCCAATTCTACGCTAGACTCTTCCGGGGTACCCTTGCCCGATTTCCCTCCCAGAACTGAAGCCCTCTTGGACGGATTGCACATAACCCCGTCGTCGGTATTGGGCATTATTTCTAACTTAGATCACCACAAGGCTACTGGTGGTGACGGGATACCAGCCATTGTCCTGAAGAAATGCGCTCCTGAACTGGCGCCTGGCCTCTCTAAATTATACAACCGTTGCTTCAAGGAGTCCTGTTTTCCTGACTGCTAGAAGTCCTCAACCATTGTTCCTGTCTTTAAGAACTCTGGTGACCCCTCCGACCCTTCCAATTACCGTCCTATCAGTCTCCTACCCCTCTTCGGCAAAGTCTTCGAGGCCATTATCAACACCGAAGTGATTAATCATCTGATATCCCATGATCTGCTCTCAGACAAGCAATATGGTTTCCGCTTTGCCCGATCTACTGCCGATGTGCTTACGGCCATCACTGAATTTGTCTACCAAGCTTTCCATAATAACAGTGAAGCTCGTGCCGTGGCTCTTGACATCTCCAAAGCATTTGATAGTTTGGCATGCCGGCCTTCTTCGCAAGTTCCAGGGTTATGGTATCACAGGTCGATTGTTTGACCTGATACAATCATTCCTGTCAAACCGGCAATTGAAGGTCGTTCTCAGTGGATTCATCTCCAGCTCCTATCCCACTAACACAGGTGTTCCTCAAGGCTCCATCCTAGGCCCTACTCTGTTCCTCATATTTATAAACGACCTTCCTGACGCCATAGACTCTCAAGTCGGCATCTACGCTGACGACACCACAATTTACTCCTGCCTCAAACACAAATCTAGTGATGCTGACAAAGTTAACCTGGCAGCTCAAATTGAAAAGGACCTCCAATCAGTTGTGAACTGGGGCTCACAGATGCGATGTTGCCTCGCTCTGCCTTTTTTACAAGTACTTTCACGCTAATTGCTCCGAGGAGCTGCTTTCGCTTGTCCCTAGGCCTCGTGAATTTAAATGTCCTACGAGGCTGGCATCCCGTTCCCACCCCTTCACTGTTGAAACTGCAAGATGTAGACGTCTCTTTTACTCCAATAGCTTCATGTCTCGCACATCTTGCCTATGGAACTCCCTTCCCTATTACTGTTTCCCTGACAAATACAATCTCCAACGGTTTAAGTGTAGTGTCAATCGACATCTCCAGTTGCCTTGATCTATCCACTTCCCTTCTCCACATCCTTTCATCTTTCATTCCTATCTGCTCTCGCTCCAAATCTTCTGTAACCCCCTTGCCTTGATCGACCCACTGTCTTTCTCTTTCTCCACATCCTCTCCTTTACCACTCCTATCTGCTCTTCCTCCAAACCTTCTGTAACCCCATGCGTGATAGTGGCCACCAGCCTTGCTTGGGGTGATACGCTTAAAAAAAAAAAAAATACTGAATGACATAGCTAATATTACCATTAGCATTAGATGAAGTTCTCATATGATCACTGAAGTTAAGCAATATCATGCCTGGTCAGTACCTAGATGGGTGACCATTTAGAAATAACAGGTTTGGTAATCTTGGATGTGCAGGTGGTGTATTGGATAAAGGCTCAGAATTAGCAATTAGAGAGCTGAGTTCCAATTCCAGCAGAAGTCGGTTATATTCACTTACATGAAAATACCTTTGCTCCCCCTAGTTATGGGTTAATTAGTAGGACTTGGATCAGTAAATCATTTAACTCCAAGAAAAAAATTTTTACAACCTAAAAACATTTTCTGGCATTAAATAACCTACAAAGGGTTGATAACCCATAAAAACAACTCAAACAGTGAAACATCACTCTAACTAGCCCTTTGTCCACTGTGCCATATGTCCTTGACAGGACTTAAAGAGTGTGAGTTCAATACCTGGTTAAAGTGGAGAACTTGGAGAGGGTAATTAACAGGAGATAACTGATAACTTACATCCATTAAACATGGCATGTGGAGCGAGAACAGTCTACCCCAGCGAGCAAAATAAAGGGTTCAGTTCGACATTTCAACCACCTGAAGAAGTCCGGAGTGTACAACGGCCGAAACAATGTGATAAATATGGCAAAAAAGATGAGGATGTTAGTCCGAGCAATGTAAATAGTGTCTCCAAGAGATTTTAAGTATAGCTCTCAGCAGCCAAATGTCGGTTCCATCAAACTTAGGCATTAGGATTTTAGTTTATGTCCAAACAGTGGCACCATACATTAAAACCGCCTCTACAGGAGATGTTAATTTACCTAACGTTTGTGTCAAAGAAACTCTGTTGATGTCGCATTGGCTGATAAAAGGTTAATCAGCTCCAGGGGAGTCATCTACCGGTTGCATGTTCTTTGAAGTCTGTGCTGAACAAAAGCAGCTTTTATTGTTCTCTCTCTGCAGGTGGGAAGATTGCTTTCTCTAGATAATAGGGTCACACAAACTCGTTTTAAAATTTCTCCCTGCACAATGGCAACTGAATTTTAGATTTGTAGATATAAATCTGGACATACCAGCCACAAAATTAATGCTAATCAAGTTTGTTTGCTATATCGGCTTGCGATCACTGGGTACAATCACGCAAAGAGAAATGCGTACTAGCAACTCCGAGATTTTTAATAATGTCTGAGACGGTCGAACAAAACAGGAAATAAACTGAAGTTCATGTTTTTCTTTTTCATCAACAATTTTCATTTGGATGTTTTTCTTATCTGAAAATTGGAAAAATGCAGTGTGAAAAAAAAAAAAAAAAAATTAAACCAACCCTGTCAGTTGAGTTTAATAGACTTCTTAGATGTATTCCTGCTACCTAAATATACCTTTTCACACAGGGTGCGATAGGTAAATTGAAACCATTTTATATTTTTAATTTTCTGTATGCGCGTTGTTTGTTTTTAATTTCATTCCCTGCACAGTATAGTAGGGTCAGTTGGGCACTATCTTTGAGAAAAAGAGCATTATGATGCAATTCACTCTGCCAGAAATTTGAAAAAAGCATGCTGTATTGCTCGACCTTCGTGCTGGAAGCTCCAATACAACATTTCAGTGTTTGCGTGTAGATCTGAGGACAGTGCAGAGGATTTGGAAAGAGTTGGATGGATCTCATAGTAATTACAGAGGTATGGTAGCTCGGAAATCTCATTCAGATTGTTATAAGAAAAACTTTGATAAAGTGCCTTGAGGAGGTACTGCTGCCGTGGGTCAAGAGGGTGGCTGCTGGAAATCTGGCAACAGGATTCTGCACCATGCCACACAAGTATGAAAACCCAGTCATGGCTGTCAGACAATTTCTGCGACCACACCACCCCTTCCATCTGGCCACCTAACTCTCCGGACTGCAACCGCTTTGATTATTATTTGTGGGTTGCAGTTGAGTGAGAGACCAATAAAACTCCTTGTAACACAAAAGAGGAACTGAAAGCAAGGATTATGGCAGCACTCACCATCTTAATCAAGGAGTCCAGAAGAGTTGCAGGAGATTCTGAAGTTGTCTGGAGGCCGTGGTTGAAGCCAATGTCTGTTTTATTGAATAAATTTATTCTTCAGTATTTGAAGACATTTTTGTGTAATTTATTAAAATATATCTGTTAAAATGAAATATCAGTATTATTTTCATTTCTGCATAATTTAGACGACAATTTATCCATCGCACCATATATATATATATATATATATATATATATATATATATATATATATATATTTCGGTTGAGCTCTCTGGCGATGAAGTGTGGGTTTGTAAACGGTGATTATTACGGCTAATAATCGGTAAATCAAATCAAGTTCTCTCAGTCACTGTGTGTTTATTATAAACAGAGCATTTACTTAAATATTTGTATCTATAAAAAGAATGTATAAACATAAAAATGTCTTTAAATAATTGTCGGACTTTGTCCATTTCATAATGTGTGACGTCATTTGTTTACATTTGATACGCCATGAGCAGATATGAATGTACGTGAGAAAATCATGGAAGATTGTAATTTAAAAGCAGTAAAATCGACCTTGATAACCGAATGATCCTCTGTGGCCAAATCGGTTAAAGGCACGTCAGGCTATATGACGGTTCCGTATAGGATACAGGCTCGAATCCTGTCGTAGGACGAATATTTTCTATGAAAATTTCTCGGACATTCAGGCCGGTAAATGTTGTTAATACTGTTTATTATAAACAGAGCATTTACTTAAATATTTGTATCTATAAAAAGAATGTTAAACATAAAAATGTCTTTAAATAATTGTCAGACTTTGTCCATTTCCTAATATATATATATAAATAATGTTGTGTTGAATGTCAAAGACAACATAGTCCTGCATATTCTCTTTTGAATTTTCTCATATTTTCTAATGAGACTTTTTATTTGAAAATTATATCGAAATAAATATTGTCCGTAAGATAACCGAGTACTTTCGAACATCAT
>OZ038514.1:64058919-64061419 GCA_964036315.1 Acanthosepion esculentum | reverse complement strand
CCAACGCCTTTATCCAATGTGCCATGTGTCTTTGAGGACATCTGTGTATGAATTTCTGTGTACTATAAACCTAATATCTTCAGCAATCATTTTTTACAAGTGCTCATATTGCAATTTTTGCTGTTATCATTGCATGTTTTTACCAGAGAGCGTACACACAGTCTTTAGTCATGTTCTCCTCTATGTGGGGTCCGACTCGGGAGAGATATCTGCGAAGTGTCGTCAAGCTTTTGAAGTTTGTCCTGATGTTCTATTGACTGCAGATCCGTTGTATTTTCTCTGATAACCCCTTCACATAAGGCAGGCAGACTGTTTTCTGAGTGTTATTGTCCTCCTCCTCCTCCTCTTGTACCCGCTTATCCCAGTTTTTGGGGGCTGCTGCCATGTACCCAGGGTAGTTGTTATGTTGTAGGGTACTACTTCTACTGACCAATCCTTTATCTAATGTTTTCGGGTCGCCACTTATGACTTTTGCTCGGTGTTGTAAGCAGCGGATGATCCCTTTCTTTACGTTGTATGGATGGAGGGAGTTGAAATTGAGGTACTGTCCGATGAATGACGGTTTGTGTGTGTGTGTGTGTATATATATATATATAATGTATACACACACATATGCATACACTTTTTACATACATATATTTATATATTTAGGGTGTATGTATTTTATTGTCTGTCTGCAACTCTTGATTTTTATTTTATTTTTGTTCCCATCTTTCTGCCAATCCATTCAACAACCTTCTTCAGGTGTACAAAGATGATGTCGCTGGTTCCCAGACTTCATGAATTCAAGCGTCCTATGAGGCTGGCATCCCACTCTCACCCTTTCACTGTTGAAACTGTTAAATGTAGCTGTCTCTTCTACTCCAATAGCTGCATATCTCGCACCTCTCGCCTGTGGAACTCCATTCCTTATTCCTGTTTCCCTGACAACTATTCAAATGCAACATCATGCCTTAATCTATCCACTATCCTTCTCCACATCCTTTCCTCTAACACTACAACTCTCTGTAACCCCTTGCATGCTAGTGGCTTCCTGCCTTGCTTTGGGTGAAATGCTTAAAAAAAAAAAAAATCATGATTATTCTGACGAAGAGTTTTGTGGACAATTGGTGTCCTTGATTTTCTTTGCAGCATTTTATTTTTTATCTTTTTTCTTTCTGACATTTTCTTTTTTCTTTGATCTTTCTGACCTTTTTTGTTTTCCGACCTTTTTTGTTTTCTCTTCTGACCTTTTTTGTTTTCCGACCTTTTTTGTTTTCTCTTCTGACCTTTTTTGTTTTCTCTTCTGACTTTTTTTGTTTTCCGACCTTTTTTGTTTTCTCTTCTGACTTTTTTTGTTTTCTCTTCTGACTTTTTTTGTTTTCCGACCTTTTTTGTTTTCTCTTCTGACTTTTTTTGTTTTCCGACCTTTTTTGTTTTCTCTTCTGACTTTTTTTGTTTTCCGACCTTTTTTGTTTTCTCTTCTGACCTTTTTTGTTTTCCGACCTTTTTTGTTTTCTCTTCTGACCTTTTTTGTTTTCCGACCTTTTTTGTTTTCTCTTCTGACCTTTTTTGTTTTCCGACCTTTTTTGTTTTCTCTTCTGACCTTTTTTGTTTTCCGACCTTTTTTGTTTTCTCTTCTGACCTTTTTTGTTTTCCGACCTTTTTTGTTTTCTCTTCTGACCTTTTTGTTTTCTCGTCTGACCTTTTTGTTTTCTCGTCTGACCTTTTTGTTTTTGTTTCCCTATAACCTGTTGTCTGGTACATGCTCTTGCCTTTTTAAAGGCTACAGACTCGCTGAAAAGTGACATGGATTGTGGGAGTTACTTCTCAGTCGGGGCAAACTAAAAAAAATGGTGTAGATTTTGTGGTCTGATGAATGATGATCGCAATAATTTCCTCAGTGGATGGTGATTTTTACTTAAATGGTCTTAGGATGAATCAGTTTTTTTCTTTTTCAGGATTAGCTAAGCGTGTTCGTGCCAGGATTCTTCTTGCTTCCACATCGGAGGTGTATGGCGGTAAGCTTATTTATATATTTATTTTATTTAGTCATTTTTCTTGGATTTATTTTTTTATTTTAATTTCTGTTTTTGTTTTTGTTTAATGGGGATAATTTACTTTCTCATTATTATCCAAATGTTTCCACAGCAATACATTTTTGAAAACCAAATGAAAGTCACTCAAAATCATTTTCAGCATAAAATGACCACTAAGGTTGGAATGCCATTAAACAAAACAACCAACCAACCATCCATTATTAAAATAAATACTTGTATATCTCCACTGCTATGAAAAGTCTAGATGTGTATGTGACAAAACCATTGAAATCTTTTATATTTTTCTTTCAAATTTTAATTTGAAAAAAAAAAAAAAAAGAAATAGAAATGTTAATAAGAATGATGATTTTATTTCCGACTTGGCTATGAAAGAATAACTTAAATATAGAACCATTTCTAAAATGACATCAAATGAAATCTTAATGAGTCTGTCAACTAGACCCCAGCCGATTTGACGGCGG
>OZ038514.1:64038919-64053919 GCA_964036315.1 Acanthosepion esculentum | reverse complement strand
AGCACATAATTAGGAAAGATGGCTTGGAAAATTTAATACTCACAGGGCAGATTGAAAGCAAGAGGCACAGAGGATAATAATGCATAACCAACTTCACTAGCTTCAGTAAATGGATGGCAGAGTAAGGTTTAGAAAAGCTAACGAGAACAAGAAACACGAACACTCGTTGCCACTTTTGTAATATCAACAAACACTCATTGTCACTTTCATAATGCTCATTGTAGTAGTTGCAGATGCAACTATAGTAACACCGTTAAACAATGCTGGTGTCAAACGCTTTCGAATAACACTCACACTAATAGTACTTGCTCGATAATACTCGCTCGAAATATAACCACCGAATAGTAATTCGTATAGTGATCAGTATAGAGGAATAGTATAGAAAATAGTGATCAAAATAGTAATAAAGGGTAGAGTAGGAATAGTAGAAATACCATAGAACTGTGTTTGCTTACTGGCGATCTATGTTCAAAACTCCAATGTCAGCAGTGACACTTTATTCCTATATAACAATTTACTAAGAGCTACAAAAAACAGGAAATTGTGGAGAGCCATGATTGTCAACATCCTGAAGGGCCATGGCATTTAGAAGAAGAACCATAGAAAAAATAGTCACAAAAAAAAAATTTCCCAATTTTTTTAAATTTATTTTTTTAAATGAGCAGACCAGTTTCAGTCACTATTGTCCACACATAATCGTTTTCCTTGGCAGAAGATTAATAATAGAGAAATTCTAGTCTTATACTGGATGGTTACAAATGGTAATTGTTACTGTTAAAAGTTTGTTTAACAAAAGAGCTAGATATTATCTTTGTCTACAAGTAACAATTTTGTAATATTTTGATTCTCTTGAGTCCAGTCAGTATGCAAATTAAATTTGAGGCTCTATAGCGAACAGACATCTTCTGTAATGTTCAAGTTTTTCTGGATCATGGTTCTCCACAGCTTTCTGCATTTAGTTATTTAATAGTTGCAATAAAAGATGAATTCAAGAGGTATTAATGTACCAAAAATGAATCCTAAACTTTGTTGCCATATTTATCACAATGTTTCAGCTGTTGTACGCTCCGGCCTTCTTCAGGTGGTTGGAATATCGAAGTGAACCCTTTATTTTGCTCTTCTAGTTCCATGTGCCATGTTTAATGGATGTCAGTTATCAGTTATCTCCTGTTAATTCACCTCTGCAAGTTCTCCACTGCCTTAACCAGGTATTGAACTCACAACTCTTTGGGTCCTGTCACTGGATTTAACCAATGCTTTTATCCAGGTGTCCATGCATAAAGGATAGATCCAGTGACATTCATATAATCCAGTTGCTTAGATCCAGTGACATTTGTATGGATTATCGGACTTATAAACCTAATGTCTTCAGCAACCATTTTTACCAGTGCTCATATTGCAATTTTTGCTGTTATCATTTTATGTTTTTACCAGAGCTCATATTGCAATTTTCATTATTATTATTGCTTTTCTCTGGCACTCCTTATTACTGGTTCCCATATTGTATTCATTTCTAAGCTTGGTCGGCTCAGGAGATTTTTGTGGCCTAGCATATGTGCTGATTCCTTAAGTTTACAAATTTTCAAATGATATACTTTGTTTATGGTTTCAACCTGATCCCACAGAGGGCGGTGATCTTCCTTTTTTCACCATATGTGGTCAGCCATGCCTGATTTTTCCATTTCTCCTCATGTTACAGCTTTTTGGTGTTCTTGAAGCTTTACCTTAAGGGGGCAGCCTGTCTCCTCTTTATATTTCTTTCCGCAGCTGCACGGGATAGCGTACACACAGTCTTTACTCATGTTCTCCTCTATAGGGGCGGGGGGGGGTCTTACATAATACCTCATCTCAGAGATATAGACAGATACTGATTAATCCTAAAGTTATGAAATGAGATCACTGTTAATTTACTTTAAATGACACATCATCTTGTTTTTTTTTTCAGGAAAAACTAGAGGTTCGTGTGGCACGAATATTCAACACCTTTGGACCCCGTATGCATATGAACGATGGCCGAGTTGTTAGTAATTTCATCTTACAAGCTTTACAAAATGAATCCATCACAGTAAGTAAGATTTTTAAATTTTTTTTTATGCTTTTTAAATGGAAGTGAGATGAGAAAAAAAAATCATTGGTGATTTTTAACCTTTGTTTCCAAAAAAAACGAGAAAAACACTGATTCCTGTTCAATCACCAAAGTCAAGCAATATTGAGTCTGGTCAGTACCATACCTAAATGGGTGTTTGCTTAAGGATACCAGGTGCTGTAAGCTTGGAGCAGGGCATGGGGTCTTCTCCAAACACTACAATCTTAACCTCTTCAAGTCAAGGGCCAATCGTTATCTATCCTCCTCATCCTCATAATCTTCACTTCCCACCACCTCCTCTTTCATTCCTATCACACACCTCATTCATCATAACCATTTTAACAGTAACCCTCTACACTACAATCTTAACCTCTTCAAGTCGAGGGTCAATCGTTATCTATCCTCCTTATCCTCATAATCTTCACTTCCTACCACCTCCTCTTTCATTCCTATCACACACCTCATTCATCATAACCATTTTAACAGTAACCCTCTACACTACAATCTTAACCTCTTCAAGTCGAGGGTCAATCGTTATCTATCCTCCTTATCCTCATAATCTTCACTTCCTACCACCTCCTCTTTCATTCCTATCACACACCTCATTCATCATAACCATTTTAACAGTAACCCTCTACACTACAATCTTAACCTCTTCAAGTCAAGGGTCAATCGTTATCTATCCTCCTTATCCTCATAATCTTCACTTCCTACCACCTCCTCTTTCATTCCTATCACACACCTCATTAATCATAACCATTTTAACAGTAACCCTCTACACTACAATCTTAACCTCTTCAAGTCAAGGGTCAATCGTTATCTATCCTCCTTATCCTCATAATCTTCACTTCCTACCACCTCCTCTTTCATTCCTATCACACACCTCATTCATCATAACCATTTTAACAGTAACCCTCTACACTACAATCTTAACCTCTTCAAGTCAAGGGTCAATCGTTATCTATCCTCCTTATCCTCATAATCTTCGCTTCCAACCACCTCCTCTTTCATTCCTATCACACACCCCATTCATCATAACCATTTTAACAGTAACCCTCTACACTACAATCTTAACCTCTTCAAGTCAAGGGTCAATCGTTATCTATCCTCCTTATCCTCATAATCTTCACTTCCAACCACCTCCTCTTTCATTCCTATCACACACCTCATTCATCATAACCATTTTAACAGTAACCCTCTACATTACAATCTTAACCTCTTCAAATCAAGGGTCAATCGTTATCTATCCTCCTTATCCTCATAATCTTCACTTCCTACCACCTCCTCTTTCATTCCTATCACACACCTCATTAATCATAACCATTTAAACAGTAACCCTCTACACTACAATCTTAACCTCTTCAAGTCAAGGGTCAATCGTTATCTATCCTCCTTATCCTCATAATCTTCACTTCCTACCACCTCCTCTTTCATTCCTATCACACACCTCATTAATCATAACCATTTTAACAGTAACCCTCTACACTACAATCTTAACCTCTTCAAGTCAAGGGTCAATCGTTATCTATCCTCCTTATCCTCATAATCTTCACTTCCAACCACCTCCTCTTTCATTCCTATCACACACCTCATTCATCATAACCATTTTAACAGTAACCCTCTACATTACAATCTTAACCTCTTCAAATCAAGGGTCAATCGTTATCTATCCTCCTTATCCTCATAATCTTCACTTCCTACCACCTCCTCTTTCATTCCTATCACACACCTCATTAATCATAACCATTTAAACAGTAACCCTCTACACTACAATCTTAACCTCTTCAAGTCAAGGGTCAATCGTTATCTATCCTCCTTATCCTCATAATCTTCACTTCCTACCACCTCCTCTTTCATTCCTATCACACACCTCATTAATCATAACCATTTTAACAGTAACCCTCTACACTACAATCTTAACCTCTTCAAGTCAAGGGTCAATCGTTATCTATCCTCCTTATCCTCATAATCTTCACTTCCAACCACCTCCTCTTTCATTCTTATCACACACCTCATTCATCATAACCATTTTAACAGTAACCCTCTACACTACAATCTTAACCTCTTCAAATCAAGGGTCAATTGTTATCTATCCTCCTTATCCTCATAATCTTCACTTCCTACCACCTCCTCTTTCATTCCTATCACACACCTCAT
This sequence comes from Acanthosepion esculentum, assembly GCA_964036315.1. Taxonomy (NCBI): domain Eukaryota; kingdom Metazoa; phylum Mollusca; class Cephalopoda; order Sepiida; family Sepiidae; genus Acanthosepion; species Acanthosepion esculentum. Next base: position 64,049,676 of record OZ038514.1, on the reverse strand, counting down.
TCATCATAACCATTTAAACAGTAACCCTCTACACTACAATCTTAACCTCTTCAAGTCAAGGGTCAATCGTTATCTATCCTCCTTATCCTCATAATCTTCACTTCCAACCACCTCCTCTTTCATTCCTATCACACACCCCATTCATCATAACCATTTTAACAGTAACCCTCTACACTACAATCTTAACCTCTTCAAGTCAAGGGTCAATCGTTATCTATCCTCCTTATCCTCATAATCTTCACTTCCAACCACCTCCTCTTTCATTCCTATCACACACCCCATTCATCATAACCATTTTAACAGTAACCCTCTACACTACAATCTTAACGTCTTCAAGTCAAGGGTCAATCGTTATCTATCCTCCTTATCCTCATAATCTTCACTTCCTACCACCTCCTCTTTCATTCCTATCACACACCTCATTCATCATAACCATTTTAACAGTAACCCTCTACACTACAATCTTAACCTCTTCAAGTCAAGGGTCCATCGTTATCTATCCTCCTTATCCTCATAATCTTCACTTCCTACCACCTCCTCTTTCATTCCTATCACACACCTCATTCATCATAACCATTTTAACAGTAACCCTCTACACTACAATCTTAACCTCTTCAAATCAAGGGTCAATCGTTATCTATCCTCCTTATCCTCATAATCTTCACTTCCAACCACCTCCTCTTTCATTCCTATCACACACCTCATTCATCATAACCATTTTAACAGTAACCCTCTACATTACAATCTTAACCTCTTCAAATCAAGGGTCAATTGTTATCTATCCTCCTTATCCTCATAATCTTCACTTCCTACCACCTCCTCTTTCATTCCTATCACACACCTCATTCATCATAACCATTTAAACAGTAACCCTCTACACTACAATCTTAACCTCTTCAAGTCAAGGGTCAATCGTTATCTATCTTCCTTATCCTCATAATCTTCACTTCCAACCACCTCCTCTTTCATTCCTATCACACACCTCATTCATCATAACCATTTTAACAGTAACCCTCTACACTACAATCTTAACCTCTTCAAGTCAAGGGTCAATCGTTATCTATCCTCCTTATCCTCATAATCTTCACTTCCTACCACCTCCTCTTTCATTCCTATCACACACCTCATTCATCATAACCATTTTAACAGTAACCCTCTACACTACAACCTTAACCTCTTCAAGTCGAGGGTCAATCGTTATCTATCCTCCTTATCCTCATAATCTTCACTTCCTCCCACCTCCCCTTTCATTCCTATCACACACCTCATTCATCATAACCATTTTAACAGTAACCCTCTACACTACAATCTTAACCTCTTCAAGTCAAGGGTCAATCGTTATCTATCCTCCTTATCCTCATAATCTTCACTTCCTACCACCTCCTCTTTCATTCCTATCACACACCTCATTCATCATAACCATTTTAACAGTAACCCTCTACACTACAATCTTAACCTCTTCAGGTCAAGGGTCAATCGTTATCTATCCTCCTTATCCTCATAATCTTCACTTCCTACCACCTCCTCTTTCATTCCTATCACACACCTCATTCATCATAACCATTTTAACAGTAACCCTCTACACTACAATCTTAACCTCTTCAGGTCAAGGGTCAATCGTTATCTATCCTCCTTATCCTCATAATCTTCACTTCCTCCCACCTCCCCTTTCATTCCTATCACACACCTCATTCATCATAACCATTTTAACAGTAACCCTCTACACTACAATCTTAACCTCTTCAAGTCGAGGGTCAATCGTTATCTATCCTCCTTATCCTCATAATCTTCACTTCCTCCCACCTCCCCTTTCATTCCTATCACACACACCTCATTCATCATAACCATTTTAACAGTAACCCTCTACACTACAATCTTAACCTCTTCAAGTCGAGGGTCAATCGTTATCTATCCTCCTTATCCTCATAATCTTCACTTCCTCCCACCTCCCCTTTCATTCCTATCACACACCTCATTCATCATAACCATTTTAACAGTAACCCTCTACACTACAATCTTAACCTCTTCAAGTCGAGGGTCAATCGTTATCTATCCTCCTTATCCTCATAATCTTCACTTCCTCCCACCTCCCCTTTCATTCCTATCACACACCTCATTCATCATAACCATTTTAACAGTAACCCTCTACACTACAATCTTAACCTCTTCAAGTCGAGGGTCAATCGTTATCTATCCTCCTTATCCTCATAATCTTCACTTCCTCCCACCTCCCCTTTCATTCCTATCACACACACCTCATTCATCATAACCATTTTAACAGTAACCCTCTACACTACAATCTTAACCTCTTCAAGTCGAGGGTCAATCGTTATCTATCCTCCTTATCCTCATAATCTTCACTTCCTCCCACCTCCCCTTTCATTCCTATCACACACACCTCATTCATCATAACCATTTTAACAGTAACCCTCTACACTACAATCTTAACCTCTTCAAGTCGAGGGTCAATCGTTATCTATCCTCCTTATCCTCATAATCTTCACTTCCTCCCACCTCCCCTTTCATTCCTATCACACACCTCATTCATCATAACCATTTTAACAGTAACCCTCTACACTACAATCTTAACCTCTTCAAGTCGAGGGTCAATCGTTATCTATCCTCCTTATCCTCATAATCTTCACTTCCTCCCACCTCCCCTTTCATTCCTATCACACACCTCATTCATCATAACCATTTTAACAGTAACCCTCTACACTACAATCTTAACCTCTTCAAGTCGAGGGTCAATCGTTATCTATCCTCCTTATCCTCATAATCTTCACTTCCTCCCACCTCCCCTTTCATTCCTATCACACACACCTCATTCATCATAACCATTTTAACAGTAACCCTCTACACTACAATCTTAACCTCTTCAAGTCGAGGGTCAATCGTTATCTATCCTCCTTATCCTCATAATCTTCACTTCCTCCCACCTCCCCTTTCATTCCTATCACACACCTCATTCATCATAACCATTTTAACAGTAACCCTCTACACTACAATCTTAACCTCTTCAAGTCGAGGGTCAATCGTTATCTATCCTCCTTATCCTCATAATCTTCACTTCCTCCCACCTCCCCTTTCATTCCTATCACACACCTCATTCATCATAACCATTTTAACAGTAACCCTCTACACTACAATGTTAACCTCTTCAAGTCAAGGGTCAATCGTTATCTATCCTCCTTATCCTCATAATCTTCACTTCCTCCCACCTCTCCTTTCATTCCTATCACACACCTCATTCATCATAACCATTTTAACAGTAACCCTCTACACTACAATCTTAACCTCTTCAGGTCAAGGGTCAATCGTTATCTATCCTCCTTATCCTCATAATCTTCACTTCCTACCACCTCCTCTTTCATTCCTATCGCACACCTCATTCATCATAACCATTTTAACAATAACCCTCTACACTACAATGTTAACCTCTTCAAGTCAAGGGTCAATCATTATCTATCCTGCTTATCCTCATAATCTCCACATCTTACTCTTAAATATATCACACGCCACTTTCATTAAAACTCTACTTTAAGTGGCTCTCAAGCCTTGTATTGGATTAACATTAATAAAAAAAAAAAAATTTCTTATTGGGTTGGCAAAAAAGTTAATTCACTTTATTAATTTTCTAGTTAATGAGCAAATGAACTTTTTGGTCAACTCAATCAAAAACAACCAATATATGTCCCAAGTCAAATATTAGTAGATAGTCAAAAATAACTGTACAGTACCAACTGCAAGGAAAGACACAATATACTTAAAACTATTACTATACAAATGAAACGGGCTGCATTGTGCTGTTCGCAGTAGTAAATATGCGAACAGCAGAATGCTTTCTAAGTATATTTGGGAAATAAAAAACAAAATGCACACCACACCAAAAATATCTTGGAAAATAAGGAAAAAATCATCAGCCTACAACAACCTATCAAAAACTTGCAAACTTTGTTTGGAGGAAAAAATAGCTATCATTACCTTCCCAGAGCAAAATAAATTATTAAATAAAAGGTCCGAGCTAATCTCAAAATGCAGACATGAAAACAAATTTTTACTACGTAACTTAAAAATCGAAAACGGAAAAAATAAATAAATACATAAACAAACAAAATGACAATAAAATAAGCAAAATAAATTAATCCAAACAAATTACCAATTCACACCTGTTACAACAGACGAAATAGAATAAAAAATAAGGAACAAAATCAATAAAGTAAATAATAAACAAATTAGCAAACTATTATGACCAAAATATTAGACTATAAAAATCAAAACAAAAAATCGGACGAAAAATAGCTATGACTGTTAAATAACGATAAAAAATGAATAAAAAATAATATACTGCATTACTTAAAAATCGAAAACCAAAAAGAGAAAATATACAGTGTAACAAATAAATAACAAGTAAAATAAATTGATCTAAATACATCCAAATATATAAATAAACAACCGATACCGATAAACTAGCTGTTTAGAAAAAACAAATAAAGATAATCAATCCAAATGAATAAATTAAAAACTGTTCCCACCAAAATAATAGTCAGAACAAACCACAACAATCAACCCCAAAATTGAACAAATAGCTTTAATTATCTTCCCAAGCAAAAACAAAACTTTTAAATAAGCTATATAAACAAATTTTTATTACGTTAATAAAAACACTGATCAAGATAAAAATAAATAAAAACGAGCAAAATAATTTGACACAAATAAATAAATAAACAAATAAACGACTTCCGGTAAAATAACCGCCAAAATAGACTACCCACAATGCACCACTGACCCGTATATATAAATAGCCGAGAAAAATAACAGCACTTGTGGCCTGACGATTGCATCTAGCATGAAACAGACTGTCGCCTCTAAGTGTTGACTTCTATGTTCACTTTTATGTTTACACACGTTCTATCTCTGATATTGAGCACTTTGTCCCATAAATATAGCACACTTTAAGACTCTACTTCTTTATTTATATATATATATATATATATATATATATATATATATATATATATATATATATATATATATATATGTGTGTGTGTGTGTATTTGTGTACTTCGGCAGCAATTCTCTTTTAGGCATGTTTGACTGAATAAATTACAAACATTATGTCTGCTTATTTTTATGATAATCCTTTCATATTCACAAATATTTTTCCATATATTACAATTGAATAAGGCAAGAAATGTACTGTAACAGTGAGAATCACTTTTATATCCCAATTACTTTTGATCGCTTTCTGAGTAAGGTAAAAACTATGTGTAACTAGTCATTACTGATTTTTTTTTTTCTTTTGCATTTAAATGTTATGGCTGACAGTTAAAATGAAAATGCCTATAGGAAGAACAGTTTTTCCAGTTTAATGCACATCAGACGATGACATTTGAACATAAAAGAAAAAAATTCCATAATGGATAATGAAAGAAAAACAAATTCATTAATGGCTACCTACACATAGTTTTGCTTTACCAACTGAACCCCTGATGATGATCTCAGAAAGAGATGGAAAGTACTTGGGAAATAAGCAGGTATAAAGCTTGTCATTTATTCAATCACACATACACACATATACAAACTGTCAAAACTATTAAATGTAGCCATCACTTCTACTCCAATAGCTTCATGTCTCGCACCTTTAGCCTGTGGAACTCCCTCCCCTTTTCCTGTTTCCCTGATAGCTATAATCCCCAACTATTCAAATGTAATGTCAATCGATGTCTCCAGATGCCCTGATCTATCCCCTATCCTTCTCTTCGTCCTTTCCTCTATCACTTCTATTTGCTCTCGCTCCAACTCTCTGTAACCCCTTGCGTGCTAGTGGCTTTTAAAAAAAAAAGAAAATATGAATGTATGTGTGTTTATTTATATATATATATATATATATATATATATTTTTGAATTGGACAAAGTCCGATAATTTATTTAAAGACATTTATGATATGTTTAACGTTCTTTTTATAGATACAAGTATTTAAGCAAATGCTCTGTTTTATAATAAACAGTATTAAATAACATTTACCGGCCTGAATATCCGAGAAATTTTCATAGAAAATTTTCGTTCTCCGAATATAAAAAAAAATATAGCATCCAGGTTCGATTCCTGCCGTAGAACGAAAATTTTCTATGAAAATTTCTCGGACATTCAGACTGGTAAATGTTATTTAATACTGTTTATTATAAAACAGAGCATTTGCTTAAATACTTGTATCTATAAAAAGAACGTTAAACATATCATAAATGTCTATATATATATATATATATATATATATATATATATATATATATATATATATATATATATATATATATATAAAAAAAAAAATTGTAAGGAGGAAATTGTTGGAACAGTTCAGTTGGTATGGTGTTTGCTTGACAACCTAACAGCCTGGGTTTCAATTCTCGGTAGTGGATGCGCACTAATGATAAATGTAATAGTAGGGTTGAGTTTAATTCCCCCCCCCCCAAAAAAAAACCCAAATAAAATACAACCGGCAATATTTAAACGATGCAACACTTAGGGAAGGGATTAAACTTAGGAATATTAAGATTACCTCCTCGGTTATCCATTGAAGCTGCTATCCACCAAAGAAAAAAAAAAAAGAAGCTAGTCCCCACTGCGGGCCATTTAAAAATAGTTCGCGCAGCTGATTGGTTGTACAAACAGCCAATCGGATGTGCGGAATACGTGGTCTTTCTTCGTAGAATTCTTTAAAAAGGCCAGAGTAAACTGTTAGCGTTTTAAAAGTGAGGGGGAATCAGGGTTAGATCTCCCCCGATTGGGTCGATTTGGTGATGGGGAGTATGATGTTGAAAGACCCGAAACTCCCTGATGAACCAAGTCAAAACATCACTGACGACCCCCTCGGGCGCCTACTTAAAAGCGTATTTTTGAATTATTCTTCCTACTGTTTTAACAGTGACATCCGGGAACAGACCGGACGATGAACGAGGAATAGACTGGTTGACAAATTGGAAAGCCAATTGACGGTGAGGAGAGACCACAAACTGTATTTCTGGGCTAGCAACACGACTTACGCAACTCTGAAAACGCTACAGAAACTCATTCGAATAAATACCCCCAGGGGATCCCGAGAGGGGGGGAGAATGAGATCCCCATTAGGCCGGATGAAACGGAAACGAACCAAGCTATGAATTTACGGACAACGAGACTGATATGCCCATGTGGAAAAATATGTAAAAACATGCGCGGCCTTAAAATCCATCAGACAAAAATGAGGTGTCAGGTGCGGTCGAACCAACAGCAGCGCGCAGGAATTTTTCCTGGTGAGACGCAGGAGGCGCAGGGCCGGGAAGCTCACCACAGTGCCCAGTCCCTCCAAGCAGAGGTTCAAGTAGGGCCTGATACTCCATTTCGAAGAAAGATAAAATGGCCCCCAGCCAGTAATAAACACGACTGGCACGAATTCGACGTGGACATCAGCGAGATCCTTAAAATAACATCAAGAGGCTCGGTGGATAAACGACTAACGACAATGTCCAAAATCATCATTAGTTATGCAGCAGGAAAATTTGGATATGAGGATCGGAAGGAAAAGAAAGGTATTAGCAAAGAAAATAGGAGGGAATTAAAAATTAAACAATTTAGGTCGGAACTCAAAACTCTTCGGAAACAATACAAAATCGCGAAACCCGAAGAAAGACAACCGTTACGGGATCTTCGAGACCTAATTCGTTTAAATATGAAGTCGTTACGTAGAGCAGAATGGCATAGACGAAGGAGGAAAGAAAGGGCAAAGAAACGGATGGCATTTCTCTCTAATCCATTCAATTTTACAAAGAAGCTGTTAGGGGAAAATCGAAGTGGACACTTGGAGAGTACCCCCAGTGAAATTAATGCTTTCCTCCAAGAAACTCTGAGTGATCCAAACAGACAGCTAGATCTTGTAGAAAATACGTCCCTGATAAATCCTAATACACCATCAACGCCTTTTGACTTGAAAGAACCAACTTGGATGGAAATTAATTCAGTCATTACAGCAGCCAGAACGACATCAACACCAGGTCCAAACGGAGTGCCTTACACAGTTTACAAACGTTGTCCAAAACTCCGTCGAATGTTATGGAAGTTACTGACAGTTATTTGGAGAAGAGGGAAAATAACAGGACAATGGAGACACTCTGAAGGCATTTGGATCCCTAAAGAGGAGAAATCCAGAAAGATAGAGCAATTCAGATGCATCTCCCTGTTGAACACGGAGGGTAAAATATTTTTCAGCATCTTAAACCGACGTTTGGTAGATTTCCTTCTTAAAAATGAATACATAGATACCTCTGTACAAAAAGGTGGAGTACCAGGAATACCGGGATGTATGGAGCATATAGGAGTCGTGTCGCAACTATTAAAAGAAGCGAAGAGAAATAGGGGCGATATAGCAATCGTGTGGTTAGATCTTAAAAACGCCTACGGATCAATACCACATAAACTAGTGGAAGCCGCTCTCCACCGCCATTATGTACCAAGTAAAATAACTGAATTAATTTCTGATTACTACAACAATTTCCAATTGAGAACATTATCAGAAAATACTGCGTCGGCATGGCATAAATTGGAGAAAGGCATCATAACGGGATGTACAATCTCAGGGACCCTCTTCTGTTTAGCCATGAACATGCTAATTAAAGCGGCAGAAACAGAATGTAAAGGGCCGGTCACTAGGTCGGGACTAAGGCAACCTCCTATAAGAGCCTATATGGATGATATGACGATAACAACTACATCCGTTATTGGCGCGAGATGGCTGCTAAAGGGGATTGAAAAGCATATCACATGGGCCCGAATGAGTTTCAACCCCTTGAAATTGAGATCACTCGTTTTAAGGAAAGGGAACGTATTAGATAAGGAGTGATTCAGACTATCCGGGGGAGACATACCAACAATTAGGGAAAAGCCCGTAAAAAGCCTGGGAAAACGAATAGATCACTCTCTAAAAGACACAACAGCAATCCAAGAAACAAAAGACAAACTAGAGACTTGGTTAATCAGGGTTGATAAGTCCGGTTTACCAGGCCGATTTAAAGCTTGGATTTATCAGCATGCCATTCTTCCCAAAATCCTATGGCCATTGTCTATCTATGAGTTTACAACATCTCATATAGAACAGTTAGAAAAAAGGATTAACATGCGACTCCGAAGATGGTTAGGTTTACCGAAGAGTTTAACTAGTGCTGCTCTATACGGTAATACCAATGCTCTGCAACTTCCTTTTAGAAGTCTAGTAGAGGAGTCCAAAGTCACCAAAATCAGAACAATAATGCAGTACAAGTTGTCCAAAGACCCAAAGGTGGCTGGAGCAGGCATTGAAATCCACTCAGGAAGGAAATGGAGAGTAGAGAACGAATTGCGTGTCGCGAAAGAAAGGCTCCGCGAAAAGGCCATATTAGGCGCTGTGGCTACGGGACGAGCAGGCTTAGGGTTTTTTCGTACCATTCGGGTGGACAGAGCTAAAGGTAAAGAAAAGAACCTTTTAATACAAGAAGAAGTACGCAAAGGTGAGGAGGAGGAGAAAAGGGTAGCAAAGATGGTAGCACGAAGGCAACAAGGTGCGTGGACTAATTGGGAATCTATTATTTACAGGAAAATAAAATGGTCGGACATATGGAATAATGATATCAACATAAAATTCCTTATTAAGACTGTATATGACATCCTTCCCAGTCCTACCAACCTCCACCTATGGTATGAAACAGAATCGCCACTATGCCAATTGTGTTCGCGTCATGGAACTCTAAAGCATATTCTAAGTAGCTGTAAGACAGCCCTAACGGAAGGCCGGTATAGATGGAGGCATGATGAAATATTAAAGGATATAGCAAAGATAGTTAGTACGGCCATCAGCAATAATACCTTAAACCTAGATAAAAGAGCCATAGTTTCATAGAGCTGGTGAGAAACCCCCCAAAAAGAACAAGAACATAGCAAATATCCTGTCACCAGCAACGGACTGGGAATTAAGGGTCGACTTAGGGAAAAGATTAAAATTCCCCGACCACATCATGCAAACATCTTTATGCCCAGATTTAGTATTTTTCTCTAACAATATTAAGTAATAATGTGGTAACTGACAGTGCCATGGGAAGAGCATGCAGAAGAAGCCCACGAACGGAAGATGTTAAAATACGACGAATTAAAAACGAGTTGTAAAAACAATGGATGGAAATCAAGCTGTTTACCAATCGAGGTGGGTGTAAGGGGTTTTGCTGCAAGGTCGCTTTGCAAAGCCCTAACTGATATTGGCTTAGCAGGTGCTAACAAAAGAAAGGCCATTCGGACCATAACTAATACAGCAGAAAGGACAGCAAAATGGTTATGGATTAAGCGTGATAGCTCTTGGACTACAAAGTAAAATTATTAAGCCAGTTAAATCTGTAAATAATTATTATATAATAGTAACATAATATTGACAGCGTTTTCATATATGTATATATATATATATATATATATATATATATATATATTTTTAAATACATGACTTTATTTGTACAGGTACAGTCAACGAACATATGTCAATTGGTAAATTGTGTTATTTGTAAATATATTTTCATGTTAAACCCTTTTTATAAGCGGTAGTTTAAATTACTATTTACCTTAAGCGGTTTTTTTTTTGGTTTTTTTTAATTGGAATTATAACACGTACATAATGTATTTATAGAGTTTTTTCTTTCGATTTTTGTTTTAAATCGTTTGTATATTATTTCTATTCTATATTATTAGTTTATAGGGTTTACTT
>OZ038514.1:64028919-64033919 GCA_964036315.1 Acanthosepion esculentum | reverse complement strand
TTGCTTTTCAGTTACTTATTGCCATTATTTTGTTTTATTTATTTATTTTTTCTTTCTTAGCGTTTACTCGCGGTTTTATTTCAATATGTAAGCCTAATTGCATATTTATTATGAATGGAATGGGGGAGAAAGATATAGTTTCGTAGTAATAATAAACTGGAAATTTAGGGAGTTGATGCTAGTAGTAATTGAGTAGATTCATTTTGAGGAATATGTGTCAGATTGTAAATATGTGTATAGGTTACTTAATTGAGTAGATAGCATAATTATTTAGTTCTTTATTTATTGTTAGTAGGCCATCGAATTATTTTAGTCAGTAAATGACAAAATGTGTATACAGGTTTTTTTTTTTTTTTTTTTGGTTTTTTTTTTGGTTTTTTTTTTCACCTGATAGAATAGCGAATTTCTTTTGAGAAAGTGCCAGTATAGGATAGTTTTGAGTTGGGTATAAGTGTAGGTTTAGTTAAAGATTTAGTATCGCTATGGGATTAGTATTTAATATGTAAAACATGGACTTAAACAATGCAATAAAGATACCAGCTCACCTCGGTATGAAGTCCGGAAGTAATAAAACTAAACCAGATGTAGTATAAAGACGCCACTATATAAAAGAGGAGTGTGAAAAGCTCTGTTTTCATTGGCTTACGCTGACTGACATAGGCCAATGAGAACGGTCAAAGTCCGGCCTTGCCAGTTTATCATAATTACTGTTTTTTGCAATGTCACAGTGCATAGCACGACACTTTCAAGGAGGCGGCCTGACTTGTCTAGAATCAGGTCGGGGTTGCTGTTGGAGCCGATATGATGCGAAACCCGAAATCGGCGATGAGAACAGTGCATCACTGAAGACCACCCTTGATGCATCTAAAATGTATGATTTAACACGCACACACACATATATATATATATATATATATATATATATATATATATACACACACACACACACACACAGTGTAACCCGGATATAAGACAGATTTTCTCTGGTCCCAAATTAGAGCCTGTGTTAATAAAACAAAATAGACCAAAACCGGATATAAGAGAAACCCGGATATAAGATACTTCTTCTCCAGTCCCGACAACTCTCTTATATGCGGGTTACACTATATATATATATATATATATATATATATATATGTAGTGTGTGTGTGTAAACTTTTTGACCAATGCTTTTTCAAAAGGTATTTGTTGGTGATATACAAACACAATGTATAATTTCCAAGCGACCATGAGGAATTCTTAAAAGTCTTGTTTTATTGTCCAATGCTGAGAACTTTTCACAGTCGAAAATCACCCTGTGATTTTTTAGGAGATTATTAATGTGTCTTGATTGTGTTTGTATATCACCAACAAATATCTTTTTGGAAAAGCGTTGGTTGAAAGGATCCTAAATTTATATTTAAAAAAAAAAACAAAAAAAAACATTTATTTTATTCAAATTTGTGTTTTATTTCTGTGGGTAGAAGTCCTTGTTCACATACACACACACACACACACATATATATTTTCTTCAGTTCCCTGCTATCCCCTGTATAAAAAGATATTGAGGTTTTTTCCTTTGATTTGATCTTCACATTTGTTTGTTCTAGCTTCTACCAATTTTGTATTCCCTCCATCCACCCACATACATACAAAGGCGTCTGGGATGTGAATTGTTTTTCTGATTCCGCTGTTTGTTCTAACACAAGGTGTGTGGATATTTTTGCATTTGTTTTCTTTGCTTTCAGGTGGTGAAAGCCGTATTGAGAAACGCCCTGCCATGCAAGATGATCCTCAACGGAGGAAGCCAGATATAACCAAAGCACGCAAATATCTCAACTGGCAACCAAAAGTAAAAATGAAATATTATTTCCTAAATTTTTTTTACTCTCATCATCTTTTTCTCTTCCATATATTTGTGTGTGTGTGTGTGTGTGTGTGTGTGTGTGTGTGTGTGTGTGTGTGTGTGGACAGGCATCCTTCAATATGATTGACCACCTATTGTGTGTGTGTGTGTGTATATATATATATTGGAAATCTTTTTCACGGTGTCACATGATAAAAATCTACGCCATGCACGTGATATAACATCGTCGCGTCTTTTGAATTTAAAAGGAATTTAACGTTTTTAGTTTGTAAAAAAGTAGCAACATGATTACGCTACAAGATAATTGGCAAATGTTTGTTTAAAAAAAAAAAAAAAAAATTTTGACTAAAATATTGACCCTGAAGATGAACAATGATGTTCGAAAGCGCTAGGTCATCGTATGGAAAATACATATTTCGGAACTATTTTCAAATAAAAAGTCTCATTAGAGAATATGAGAAAATTCAAAAGAAAATATGTAAGACTATGTTGTCTTTAACATTCAACACTACATGTTTGAAAGAAAAGTTGCTGCCAAATTACACATATATATATATATATATATATATATATATATATATATATATATATATATATATATATATATATATGAATGATAGCTGGCCAATCGTATTCAAGGCTACCCATCTACTAGGGTGGCTAGCCAATCCCTGTTGCAGACGCTCGCTCAGGCACATTTATGTTTGCTCAACACCCACAGAACCAACCTGTCGTTTAAACTGCAACTATGCTGAGCAGGACCTTAATTACAATTTCTAGGAGAGAGCGTGTTATCTAGTGTGATCAACAATTTGAACAAGGTCAGCACGCTCAAGCCTGTGGCCACAGTGACTTGCAGCTTCGTGCTAGCATAGCTATCGACGGCCCACAAGAGTTCCGTCTACCTAATTTCACTCTTCCAAAGGTGCTGCACGCTGGGATCAACCTCGATCCAGTCGGACAATATCAGAAAGCCGGCTTCCTGACAAATCGACCATGGTGAAATTGAAACTCGGATCTCATGATCAGAAAGCATGACAGTACCTTGACTTATCTTGCCCCCCCCCCACGTCTGATAAACAACAACTGACTTCAAATGGCATCACAAAATAATAAAAAATCAAAGGGTGTGAGGTCTGATGAACAAATTAATTAACCCTATTGTGTGCAACTTTTGCCTCATCATATATATATATATATATATATATATATATGTTTTATTTTTGGCAGCAACCTTTCATTGTTTAAGACGGGGAAAATTAGAATTTTTAATTTAGTTTTCCAACATTTGTAAAATTTTTCCATTTGTTGGAAGTAAGGGAGTGTAAAAAATTGTCCATAATGTCTATGGTGCCAAGCTTGTTCAGCCATTTCTTTAGCCATTCTCAAGGTCGGGGGGAATGTTGTTAAGGATTGTTATAAGCCTAATTACTCCATCAAACAGAAAAATGTAATAATATTAGAAAACCGAAATAAAAATAAAAATTCAGCACATTTTTCTTCTGTTATATTCAATGGAAAATACATATACATACAGTGTAACCCGGATATAAGAGAAACCCGGATATAAGAGATTTTCTCTGGTCCCAAATTAGAGCCATACTAACCTAAACAAAATAGACCAAACCCGGATATAAGAGACTTCTACTCTGGTCCCGACAACTCTCTTATATCCGGGTTACACTGTATATATATATATATATATATATATATATATATATATATAATATTATGAAATGGATAAAGTCTGACAATTATTTTAAGACAGTTTTTATGTTTATACGATTGGGCCACAGAGGAGCGTTCGGTTAGCAAGGTCGATTCTACTGTTTTTAAACACAATTCTCCATGATTTTCTCTCATTCTTTCATATCTGCTCGATGCATATCCAAATGTAAACAAATGACGTCATACTTTAGGAAATGGACAAAGTCCGACAATTATTTAAGACGTTTTTTATGTTTATACGTTCTTTTTATAGATACAAATATTTAAGCAATTTACCGGCCTGAATGTCCGAGAAATTTTCATAGAAAATATGCATCCTCCGACAGGAATCGAACCTGTATCCTATATGGAACTGTCATATAGCCTGATGTGCTTTACCGATTTAGCCACAGAGGGGGTGTTTCGGTTAGCAAGTTGGATGGAGAATTGTAGTTTAATTCAGTAAAATCATATATATATATATATATATATATATATATATATATATATATATATATATATATGTGTGTGTGTGATATTTTTGTGTATATTGTGTGTTTTTATATATATCATCGACTCTCCCGTCGAATTTGACGTATGAGGGTCAAGCAAATCAGTTCCTAGAAACTGAGAGCCCAACGCCGACACATGAGATTTGATTATAGTGGTAAAGGTTTCGTGCAGGACCATCCACACTTTTTGAAGAGCTGAATACAGAGACCTGGTGCACTAAGTGCCACAAGGTCCCCAAATGACCCTCCGCAGGTTTTGAATTTAGAGTTGTCCTTCTAGACCAGTTGCCATCCAAGGCTATAGAACCCAGTCTGTCCTGCTATTTACCCATAGCTGGAGGGAGAAGAAGAGAATTCACACCTTTTCCAAGGGTATTAGCACGTAAGTGAATGTAATGGATTCGATTGCAATTCGAACTCGGCTCACCGATTCCTCAATCCAAGCCATTATATATTACTCCACCGTGCCTCGTATATATATATATATATATATATATATATATATATATATATATATATATATATATATATATATATATATATATACACACACACACACACACACACACACACACACACGTGTGTGTTACATGATGAATGCGAAAATATCTCTGTTTCACACCTAACATTTTTGAAAATATTGTTCCAGTTTAGAAAATTTACTATGTACTAAATGCATTAAGTGTTATTGTTAGGTTGAAGGCCTAAACAAGAGCTCTTCCTCAGGAGCTAGCCTAAATGTTGTCCAATATGTCGGCTTTTTAAGCTAGTATATAATAAATGCGAAAATCTCTGTGTGTCTGACTGTTTCAATTAAAGAGACACAACTCTCTAACTTTTAATAATCTCATCTTCTTCTATATAAATAAATGCAACTGTCAGTATGTCATTTACTCCTAGAGGCTGTAGCTCAACCAATGATACGATTTTGGAAT
>OZ038514.1:63998919-64023919 GCA_964036315.1 Acanthosepion esculentum | reverse complement strand
TACATCCTGTAGATTCCATTGAGGAGTAGGGGACCCAAAGCTCTTAACATGCTTGGTGTTGCTACTATGGTTTTCTCGAGTCTGTTCTACTGTTTAACCTGTAGCTGGATTTGTACCTTTCCCAAGAGTGTTTGTGCGAAAGTGAATGAAGCTGCTTTCCGACAGTCACACCACTTCTATATGCACCCAATTCTAACTAAGAAGTTAAAATTGTTTTGTATCCTGATGTGGATGTTGTTTACATATCAATGTAAACAAAGATGTATGGGTTTGGAAATGATTTTTATTCTTTTTCTACGACTCAAACTACATAGGAAATTATAGTCAAATGAATATGCAAAATAAAATTGGAAATCGCCATTATTTGTCCACACTTGCCTTATACTACTGGACACTGAAAATGCAATCTGAAAACTACATAGGAATCTAATACAATGCATAAGCAAAATAAAATTGTAAATCGTCATTTTTGGGCGAAACTAGTCTTATACAACTTTGGCCCGAAAGCGCAATATTCAACGTTCGATTTAAGGCATTTACCATGCACGTATGTGTCTGTAATTGATTTTTTCTTTTTCTTTACCTCAAACTACTTCGGAAACGGTAATAACGTAGATATAACTGATGTAGATATTGTTTAACATTTAAGTAAAATATGTATATTTTATCTTACGATCAATTTATGACAAGAGGGTGAAGATCTGGTTTTATCTTAAATGAATGTTCCTTCAAAGAAATGGCATGTCTGTGTATGGATCTTTTTTTTTTTTTTTTTTTTCTTAAATATCCACCTGGGTTGACTAGATCCAGGCTTCCTAACTCAATGTGTCTGGATCCAGTGGCAGGGTAAGGTCTTTGATTTGGATGACTGTCGGAGGATCAGTTGCAATGAATGGTTAGTCAAATTTCATATAATCACCAGTTTGAATTTTCCTTCTGCTAGACTGGATGAAACCCAAGACGACAGAATCCAGCCTACCTTTCTATTTAACCCAGAGCTGGGGTGTGGGGCGAATAGATAGTCATGGCTTCTCCAATGGCATTAGTTTGAAAGCAAGCATAACAACCAGCTGGAAGGTTAATTCACTCAACAATTCCACTGTCTATATGGAGAATGCTACTATCTCTCTCACTCACACAAATATATATATATATATATATATATATCTATCTATATATATATATATATATATATATATATATACACACACAAACACACACACACACACACAAGGGTCATTCAATAAATAAGGTGAATTTTTCGGTATAAGGACTTCTAATACAGATAGAAGCTTACTT
Source organism: Acanthosepion esculentum (assembly GCA_964036315.1). NCBI lineage: Eukaryota > Metazoa > Mollusca > Cephalopoda > Sepiida > Sepiidae > Acanthosepion > Acanthosepion esculentum. The sequence goes on along the minus strand of OZ038514.1, from coordinate 64,022,620 downwards.
TTTTTATTTTTATTTTTTTTCAACGTAGTCTCCCAGCACTGTCAGACACTTTTCCCATCTGTGCACAAGTTTCCGTATTCCCTCAGCGTAAAAATCTTTGGACTGATGTCTCAGTCAGTCGCTCACAACACTTTTGACTTCATCGTCACTTTTAAACTTCGTGCCTCTTGTGAACGCTTTCAAGGGACCAAACAGGTGAAAGTCTGAAGGGGCAAGGTCTGGGCTGTAAGGGGGATGAGGGAGCAGTTCCCAGCTCAGCTCGTTGATGGTCTGCACCGTTTGGGCTGCTGTGTGAGGCTTTGCGTTGTCATGATGCAAGATGACTCCTTCTGACTGATGACCCCCTGCGTTTGTCCCAACAGATAAGCTCAAAGCCCTTGCAATGTCATCTACTGTCAGACTGAATGAGGTCATTGACTGATTCGATCACCTCAGGAGACCTCACTTCTGTAGGCCTCCCAGGCCTGTCTTCATCCTCAACACTGCTCCGTCCTTCTTTAAACAATTTAGCCCACTTGTAGACATTTTTTTGGCTGAAACATGTGGCACCATACACAGTTGACATTCTCCTATGAATTTCAACTAGTTTGCACCCTTCAGCAACCAAAAACTTGATAACTGACCACTGTTCAATCTTGGAGCATGCTTCATGGTCGGCCATCTTTGTTAATCGCCAAAACTCTCAAAGTTTTTTTTTTTAATCTGCAAAAGAAATTAAATCCATGTGAAAAAGAAGTAAAACAAAAAAAAGTAAAAAAGAGTAAGCTTCTATCTGTATTAGAAGTCCTTATACCGAAAAATTCACCTTATTTATTGAATGACCCTCGTATATATATATATATATATATATATATATATAGTCTTCAAAATATAAGGGTTCAGCTACTAGAAGTGAACGGCCAGATTACCCCCCCCCCCGGCTCATATTATTATTATGATTATAGTGGTGAAGACGTGTACAGAAGCAACCACATTTTTTCCAAAGAACTCATTAGAACGAGTTGCCCCATGTCGTGTGCCATACCTCTCAGACATCCTCAGTTTTTTTTAGTTCATATATGTGAACCTTCAGAAAGTTCTTAGTGGCACACAAATGTATTTTATTCTTTTCTTTAAATCTCGGAGAAATTTTCAGCCTTGAATATTCGCCTTATGATGAAAAATGAATTGAAAGTATTTTTAAAATCCTCCCTTATTTTAGTTATTTCACATAGAATGCGAAAAGGAAAGTTTTCAAAATCCACAAAACAAAATTTCATATACAATACCTAGAAGATGTTGGCAAAATTCATTTCAGATACAATGCCAAAAGGAAAGTTTAAATAATCAACAAAATATTGCTGATGAAAATTAAAAAAAAAAAAAAAAAAAAAAAATATTTGACAAGTTAACGTTAGATATCAGATCTTTAAATAAAAAACCCATTTCTTTCGAAGCAACGGTACTTTCATTTAGGTACAATTTCATTAATTTTGTTTTCTACTAAAACGCTTTTGAATCTTGCCTTCGTTGACCCTTGCTCAATACCCCTTCACTGCCTTTTTGTAGAATTTATATCATCTTTTGTTCATGCTATTTGTTTATGTTTCAAAGACCCTTTTGTGTTTATTTAATAACATTTTTCTGATTAAGAAAAAGGGAAACAACTCTGCATTTAAGAATAAATAAACCTGAGTTATCTCCCTTGTATAGAAATAATTTTTTTTTTAATGATTATAACTTATTCAGAAAATGGGGGCTTGATTTGATAAGCAATTTTTTTTAACATTAAGAGCAATTTAATTGTATTTCGCTATGTTTTTTTTTTTTTTTCTTTTCCCGTGATGTTTTTATTGAAAAACTCAGAATAATTGGATCATTGTTTTATATTTATGCTAACAGTTTCTCCTCTCGCACTTTCTCGCTTGTGGAACTCCTTTCCGGCCCCATGCTTTCCAGCCAACTTTAAACTGCAAAAATTTAAATGCAATGTCAATCGCTATCTACTGTCCCGATGACACTTTTTCTTTTTCTGCTCATCGTCAATGTTTCTGTTACTAATTCTTCTACTCCCCGTAACCCCTTTGCTGCTAGCGGCATGATTCTAATAAAAAAAAAAAAATAAGATATCTTTTCAGCCAAAGAAATGGAAGAAATATTAAACCATAAGATGTTTCAAGTATTTGTAATCAATTCTTAATTAGCCATTCTCATTATTAACCATTCCCATTCTCCTGTGCACTCTGGATTCAAGTTGGTGCCAATTCCACAGACTAAAGTGTCCATTAAACACACTTTTGTACTTTGCATTGGAGGGCAATATTGTTTTTAAATAGTTTATTGATTCACTAATTCATTTGCTCCGGCTTTTTATTCATTGCTTCTTTGTTAGCAGCTGTTGAGGAATTAAACCTTTTCGTCTTATGATAGAGACTCTGTGTCTAGATCTCTTGATTGAACCTTTTTATTGCTTCTTTGCACAAAGATCTTTTAAAAGACCTGCCGACTTGACACCTTTTTTTTTTTTTTTCTTCTTTTTTTTATTTCTTTTCATCTGACCAAATCATTTCATTACTTTCATTTTTTTGGACTGATGAGTTGCAGGGTAAAAAGACTAAAAACCAAAAAAAAAAAAAAAAAAATAACTAACTAAAAAAAAAAAACGTAAAAATATTTTGTAAAAATTTTCACGTTTTAATTTTAATTTTTGTTTTAACTTAAATTTTTTATGTTGTTTTTTTTCTGTCTTTGTTTTTTTTTTTTAATTTTTTTAAAATTTTTTTTTTTATTGATTATCTGTAGCAATTGACAAAAAAGCTTTACTTGTTTTTCCTTGTATAAATGGAATATATTTGGAATCTACGATTCTTTTCTTGTACATAAGTTTCATGAATGAATGTGATTTTTATTTTTTATTTTTATTTCATTTTTTTTTTTTTATTTAAGATTGATTCAGCATCAACTGAATTTTCTTTGAATTAAAAATCCAATATGAAACTGGGAAAAAAAAGGCCTCTAAAAATTTGTTAGTTACTGAACAACACATTACTACTACTTTAATAAATTTTAAATAGATGAGCCAGAACAATTGTTCATTTTGGGTGAAAACACCACCAGGGACATCCTTGTTCGAACCACAACCTCTTTTAAATATTTAGGAAATTTCCTTCCACACCATAATTTAGACTGCGAGCTTTCTCAAATAAAGTGTTTCATTACTGGAAATTATAGAGAAAAAAAATCAATTCTTTAAAAAAAAAAAAAAATTCCACTTGCCTCTTTTTTTTAAATTCCTACCCCCCCCCACTATTTGAAAGTAAAGTATGTTGATATTTTGCACGCCTTACGCTCTGGTGTCGATTTGAATTCTTGAAAGTTCTGGATTCAATGTAAATGATAAAAAATATCACCTCAATGAAACTGCAGTTTTTTTTGCGGGGGGGGGGGTTCCAATTACCTTGAGTTCAATCTCTCATTTGATGAATGGATTTTGTTTTATATCGTGAGGAGCTACAGAAAAATTTATAGAAACTTTAAAATCCTGAAACCTTGCCATGTGCACACATAAAATGAATTACCCTTCACCATGATGATTTCTTTCTCGTATGGTTTTCCCCAGTTTATATTTTTTTTAATTTAAAAAAAAAAATTTTTTTTTTTTTATTTATTTTTTATTTTTTAACGGTACAAAATATGAACACCTACTGTTTTAAAATTGTTATAACTTTCTTTGTATTGTGTATATTGATTTCATTATTTTGTATTCTAATAAAAGAATGGTTGAGTAATATTTTAAAATAATTCATTACGTTTTTTCATAGTTTTTACATTGAAAACAAAAAAAATTAAAACACAAAATAAAAAAACAAATACATTAACAATTTAACATACGTTAACTTTTATTATTTCTTGTGGAGTTCTGGGGAGCAATAAGAAACAAAATGGCTAAGGCGGCTTTAATTTTGTCAAAAAAAAGGATGTGCTTCCTCGTGTTTACATACAAGAAGTCACAAGCATTTGTCTGGTCTTTCTTTCACCTGACGAGCATATTTATTTGTCTCATTGACAAAGTTATTATTTCATCGTTTATAAATAGACAAACTAATTCACCTTCTGAAAGGCTATCCGGTATATCAACGGTTGACAGTAGCTTCCATAAAATTAGTCAGCCATGGATGATAGTAGCCTCCAGTGGTCATCAACGTTTTTCTCCACTGAGTCTTAGACCACTCTACCATCAATATCCACTTGGGCAAAGCCTTCAAAATCATCATCGGAGTCCGAATCGAAGAAAAACTCTTGAATAAAGGCTTCGCTGGATGTTGATGTGACCATTTTTGTTTACAAAAAATTGCAAAAATATTAACATAAGTTTAACTGATGCTACGCTTCGTGTAGGGTCTAGAAGAATTGAAAATGGCGTCAGAAAACGGAAGTTTAACTTTGTTTCAAAGCAGTAGGAGGTGATTTCCAGCTTAAAATACCAGAAATAACAGTTGAGAAGTGTTTATAGCAACCATCTTGAGGCGACATAATGCACCTAGAGCAGCAAAGGGAGATAATTCTAGGGCAACAATTTTCGCATCCAGCCTAGTAAAGGTTATCTTAGGAAATTTGGAAAAAAGTATTGACTGGAGGATGAAGACATTAAAACCAGATTGCAATAATGCCATCACATCAGTTTATGGTTTATATTTAGGGTGTATTTATTATAATAACAGGATAAGCATTACTTAAACATATTTATCCAATCTTGTGTCTGCCCACCCCCATTTCTTAAAATAATATATATATATTTTTTTTTTTTTTTTTTTTTTTTTTTTAAAGTAAAAGCTAAAATTTCAGTAACTTGTATATTTGCTTTTATTTTGACAAAATGAAATAGAGATGATGCAGGAGTGAAAAGAGCTTGAAAAGAATAAATAAATGTTTGCACACCCGAGGAAGGCTGGAGAATAGAACTGCTGTAATGTTGTCATCGAGACAAAAGGAACACAATCTAAGTTTGAGCGATCGATGAAAGAACAAATTTTTTTTTTTTTTTTTTTTAATTTTTTTTTTTTTAAATATAAATTAGTTGGTTTTTAAAATGAATGAGTTTTATTATTAGGGTCCTTTTCTTTTAATAAAATATGATCTGATAGGCTTATATGAAATGTGGCACGCAGTTTTATTGGTGGCTTACATTATTTGCATTGTTAGCACTGTTGTCCTTCTCATTTCTACTACCATATTCAGGTGATTGAAATTTCGAACTGAATATAGCAATAAAGATGAGGACAACAGTCCAAAGAATGTAAATAATGGCAATAATTCATCTACAGAAATCTCGACAGTTTTATTAGTCTGGATGAATTTAATTTTTTTTTTTTCATATTTGTTATGTTCATCCAAATGTGTGTAAATGTCAAAATGAGTGTGTGTTTCGTTCAAGTACTTTTGACTATCTCGGTCATTATCAAGAACCATGTGCTGTCCGTGTGGTTGGCAAGATTGTGTTGGCTATGTTCTGGTTATTTATAATCTTGCCTGCAACGTGGACAGCACATGGTTCTTGATAATGACTGGGATAAATGAAAGTACTTGAACAAAAACAACAGAACAAGGAATTACTGGGTTCTTTCTCTTGCTCTCTTCTCTCTCTTTCTCTGAGGTTATCTGATGTTTGCATCATCTTTTCAAATTCTCTTGTAATATTTTTTCTTTTTTTTTTAATCTATTTGCATAAAAGAAAAGAAACTACTTCCTCAGTTTATCCATTTGGTAAAATGTCTATCTCTCTTTATTCTCTTCTCTCTCTCTCTTTATTCTCTTCTCTCTCTCTCTTTATTCTTCTCTCTCTCTCTCTTTATTCTCTTCTCTCTCTCTCTCTTTATTCTCTTCTCTCTCTCTCTCTCTCTTTATTCTCTTCTCTCTCTCTCTCTTTATTCTCTTCTCTCTCTCTCTCTCTTTATTCTCTTCTCTCTCTCTCTCTCTTTATTCTCTTCTCTCTCTCTCTTTATTCTCTTCTCTCTCTCTCTTTATTCTCTTCTCTCTCTCTCTCTTTATTCTCTTCTCTCTCTCTCTCTCTTTATTCTCTTCTCTCTCTCTCTTTATTCTCTTCTCTCTCTCTTTATTCTCTTCTCTCTCTCTCTTTATTCTCTTCTCTCTCTCTCTTTATTCTCTTCTCTCTCTCACTCTTTATTCTTCTCTCTCTCACTCTTTATTCTTCTCTCTCTCACTCTTTATTCTTCTCTCTCTCACTCTTTATTCTCTTTTCTCTCTCTCTTCTCTTTTCTCTCTCTCTTCTCTTTTCTCTTTCTTTCTCTTTTCTCTTTCTTTTCTTTTCTCTCTCTTCTCTCTCACTTTCTTCTCTCTCTCTCTCTACACTGCTTTTCTTTTGGCAAAAATTTCTTGGAACCAACATTTTGTCTCAATGTTGCAATTTCTGAACAACTGTACTTTTGCTTAAGGAAAGGAATTTCTTCTACCAAGAAATTGGAAATAAGACCCCCCCCAAATGTTTGTTTTGTGTTTGTGTGTGTGAGTGAGTATGCTTTTTTTTCTTCTTTTTTTTTTATAGATTTTTCTTAGTGTGATATTTTTTTTTCCTTTTTTTTTCTTTTGCTATTTTTGACTTGTAAAGCAATGAAGCCAAATTGGCACAATACATAGTTGGATATTATTTTCATAACATTTTCATAAATGTTATTCCAAATGTCAATAACTTATAACTGTTGGGATTATATACCCAAATTTATAACATTTTATTTATTTTTATTTATTTATATATATATATATATATATGTATATATATATATATATATATAATATGTAATTCATTGAGCTCAGAATCATCTTCAGCAGAATGCAGCAAGCAGTGGACGGCCGTTTCGTCCTATTTGGGACTCATCAGCAGTGCGCGTCCACCACCGAGAATGCAACCTGGACCGTTTCGATACAACGCAAATGTCATACCAACTGTACCATGGGCCTCGGTGACGAAGAAGATGCAGACTAGTCTCAATATAGCTTTCTTCACTTGCATATACTTGCTGGACCCAGCTAATGCCCTGCGATGGAGGGGTTTATGGTCAAGAAGCAGACGTGGCTCTTTTGGGCACTGTTCTGAGGTTATCCGGATACTTGGATGAGTATCGCTGCGAAACTGAGTGAGTAGCGGCGCTATATCGAGTCTACTTTGTGTTGTCGTCTTCGTCACCGAGGCCCGTGGTACAGTTGGTATGACGTTTGCGTTGTATCGAAATGGTCCGGGCTTCATTCTCGGTAGTGGATGTGAACTGCTGATGAGTCCGAAATAGGACGAAACGGCCGTCCAGTGCTTGCTTTCTGAAATTCTGTTGAAGATTATTCTGGGCTTGATGAATTACTATATATGATTGCCCTAAATTCCCCCAAAATTTCTTCACACACACACACACACACACACACACATACACACACATATATATAAGAACTCTCATCGTTCTTTAACCAATCATATATAAACAAAATTTGCTACCCAAATATACTCTACATGTATATAATAATAATAATAATAATAATGATCAGTCTGTTCATATTTGGTTGAGTCATAAGTTTCTTTTCGTTTTTTTTTTAAGCCTGTTGTAAAATTTTGAGTATAAACTTAATAGACAAAAATGGAAATTATTTCTGACTTGACCTAATGTTTATCAATGTAATGTTATGCTTTTAATCTATTTATTTATCATTTCACCCCCAAGCAAGGCAATAAAGCCACTAAGCAACAACGGGGTTACTGGATGTTTATAGTATATTTTCCTCATACTCTCCAAGGAGAAAGGACAATAAAAGAAGAGGGATCAAGAAAACAGGAGATAAACATTGATACTGCATTTAAATTTTTAAAGATCGAATTTGTGTCGGCTTTAAACAAGAATCCGGAAGAGAGTTCTGCAAGCAAGAAGTCCGATGGAAAATGTTAGCATAGAACTTCAGGCTATTTTGACTGTGAAATGAGGAGATCTTGCTGCTCTCGACGTCAGCACTCGCTCACGTGGGGATCAGCCTAAATCCCCCACACCCCTTGTGATGGTGGTGGAGATGGCTTTGACAAGGACATTTGTGCGAATTTGATTTTGGTGGACGACTCTGCACGATGGGGAAGCCCGCACCAGAAGCGTTTCCCTTGCAGCTCAAAAGGGGTTGATACAGGTGAGATCTGGCTGTCGGATGCTTGGTCTGTCAACGTCCGGCTTAGTTACACCAACCTGACTGGCGCTGCCCTCTTTTCCGCTGATTTGGCCTTTAAGATTGTGTAGATCTTTGCCTATTCTGCTATTGGGGTCCTTCGTAGGGGTTGCTCGTGTTCAGTCCCCTTTCACCATAACACCATGGGTGGATGCTGTACTTCAATTAGAGAAAACAATTATCGTAAAAATGATAGCTGGATGTCCCGAGGGGAATATCTTTCTTTCATATCCAATGATAGAGAAAAAATTTAACAAAAAAGTTGTCAATTGTATTCTTCTACAATTCTTTCTTGATATTAGCAATCATGGCCCTCCACAATTTCCTGTCCTTTGTAGGTCTTAATAAATTTTGTCTTTTTGTTATTTCTCCTAAACCTGGTTCCACTATCCATTTACTGAAGTTCATTCTTCTTCTTCATTGTGCTGTGTCACTTCAGAATGTTGGTGATCATGGCTCTCCCCAATTTCCTGTCCTTTATAGATCTTAATAATTTTGTCTTTTTGTTATCTCTCCTAAACCCTGTTCTGCCATCCATTTACTCAAGCTCACTCTTCTTCTATGGTCGTGTCCTTTCAGAACGTAGATGATCTTGGCCCTCCACAATTTCCTGTCCATTGTAGCTCTTAAGAAATTTTGTCTTTTTGTTATCTCTCCTAAACCATGTTTTGCCATTCATTTACTTAAGCTCTCTGGGTAGGTTATGCATTGTTTATTTTTTTCCTCTGTCCCCTCTTGACTTCAATCTGTCCTGTGAGCATCAAATTTGCCAAGCCCTTTTTACTTGTACCCTAGAAATTTCAACCGTCTCTTCCTGATGTTTTTTTTCTTTTTAAGCTTATCCCCCCAAGCAAGGCTGGGTGCCACTAGCGCGCAAGGGGTTATAGAAAGGTTTGGAGGAAGAGCAGATCGGAGTGGTAAAGGAGAGGATGTGGAGAAAGATAGTGGATCGATCAAGGCAAGGGGGTTACAGAAGATTTGGAGCGAGAGTAGATAGGAATGAAATGTGAAAGGACGTGGAGAAGGGAAGTGGTTAGATCAAGGCAACTGGAGATGTCGATTGACGTTACACTTAAAGTCTAAGTGTCCTTTTTGTTTCCGTTTTCTCTAAAAACCATTTTTTAGTCCGTGTTAATCTCAGCATCCGCCTGTAGAAACACATTTCCGTTGCTCCACACTAAAACAAATGAGAATGGGAGGGGGGGGATTACAGGGGATGATAGTAACTTCATAATACTAATTTGTAACAGTTTTCATAAGATTGCCTTTATCAAGGTCATCCCTTATTTCTTCATCTGCTTGCATTCAGAATAATTTATGGTAAACAGGTCAAATGACTCTTCACCCCCATTCTTAATATATTCATTTTTTTTAACAAATTAATGATTATTCTCTGATAATTTTCTTAGCTGCCATTCCATGATTAACAAGCTAGTCTTGCAATATGTAGCAAGTTCAACCCCGATCAAGTCACTTTTTATGATGGCCTTGTGCCAGACTTAGTTAAATTTAGGCACACCCTCTTTATTCTCTTTTAAATTTTTATTTTTTATTTTTTTGCATTTGCTATTGAAATGAGTGATTTTTTTTTTTTTTTTTTTTTTTGATTTTTTTTTATTTATTTCTCAAAATATAAATTTGGGTAAAGTTAGAAATGGTGAATTAACTCTTTCAAATTTGACTAGCAAATTTAAGTTCTTTTAAGTGGACGTTTTGTTGGTTAACTTTGACCTGGATGGAATTGTCCATTTTTTTTTTTTTTTTTTTTTTTTTTTTTTTTTTTTTTTTTTAAAAAAAAAAAATTCTAGGATGAGGAGTTGTTATTCTTTACATTTGGATGAATGTCCTCATCTTTGTTGTTATTATCACAACGTTTCGGTCTATGTACCCTCTGGCCCTCTTCAGATATCTTAATCCAGATAACCTTCAGGAATTTCAACCTGAAATTCCTTGAAAGTTAGTTGGGTTAACAGGTACCTGAAGAAGGCCCAATGGTACCATGACTGAAACATCAGGATAGCAACAACAAAAGAGACATTAATCTAAATGTAAATAATCATAATAATAATAATAAAAATCCCTTCTATAATTTTCTCCTTTTGTCATATTTGGTTCCAGATGTTTGTCATTGTATTTCTTTTGATGAAATTACTTTCCACATCACTAAATTGTACCCCAAATCAAGGCTAATTGCAGAATGTGTGTATGGATGAACATACACACTCTCAAAATGTGTCTGTATAAATACAAAGGTCTTAATAAAAAGCTCTGACATTTGATGTCCTTTACATTTATTGATCAATTTTTCTCTCGTCTTTCTGAATTTATTTCTCGTATGAATGTGGCTGTAGTTGATGCATAAGTTTTTACTTTTTTATACATCGGCAACAGGCACGTTTTCCCAATGTTAGGAGAAAAAAAAAGATCAATAATTTTAATAGACATAAAATGTCTGCACGTTTTTAATAAGACATGTTTACAAGAAGAGTTGTTACCTCCCCCCCCCCAATAAATGTAGGCCAGTGTTATTTGTTTGTTGGCTGCAAAGTTGGTGAAATTATTTTGCTATTTAAGGTGAAACCAAGTTGTTGCCCTTCATGCCAGCAAATTCATTGAATTTTGTTTTTAATTTTAAGTTGTTGTTGTTTTGTTTTTTTTTGCGTTTTTTAATTTTTAATGGTTTTAGTTTTTGTATTTATTTTTGCGTTTTTAATTTTTTTTTTCTCTCTCTCGTTTTCATTTTCCCAAAACTGGTTGTCTTTATTTCTTGTATAAATCAGTTGTGAGAGGAGACTTTTGTGACCCTGCCACCCAAAACCTTAGATACAATCCCATTCTCCTGGGGTGGTCAGAGGGCAAAAGCAAATTTTTTTCTTTCCTAAAATATTGAATTTTCAGTTTCTTTTAAAATTTCCTTTTTTTTTCTTTTTATGTTGATTATGACGAAAATTTTGTTTGTCTTTCATCTATTTTGATATTTGAAAGAATCTGTTTTGTATATTTTGAGTTAGGATAAAATATGAAATAAAAATGATTTAATTACACATTGTATTGTTTTCTATTCTGTATTGTTTTATTTATAATATATATATATATATATATATATATATATAGCTCTACTTCTGTATGGAGCACTGTTTTTTAAAAATAAAAACAAAAATACTAAAGAAACCCGGATTATTTACCTAACGTGTTCTTTCCTATTTTTCTACATATTTGCACACACACACACATATATATATAAAAACACAAAAGGCTCAAACACTAATATACCATGGAATATGTGTGAGCCTTTTATATTATATGCTTGCTCTGTCCTAGACATTGAGCCCTACCTGGATTCTATCCTCTTGGATTGAGTAAGAATATAAAATAAAAGGCTCAAACACTAATATTCCATGGTATATTAGTGTTTGAGCCTATATATATATATATACGCGCGTTTTGAACAATAGAAAATTAAAATCTTCAGACACACTGGGTTGTATATTTATATTCTTTTGTTTTTATTATTTCAATTAGTTTCGGCCAGAATGGCCATCATCAGGAGATAAAAAATTGCTTGTTAGTAGCAGTGAACTACAGAAATGAATGTCTTGATGGAGAAAATGAACTTTATCTAATTTTCATTTGTTTTTTTAATTAATTTTTTTATTATGAATTTTGGTCAGTTCTTGTGTTGGTCAAACACTCTCTTTTAAGTTGTTATTTGAGATAAGAGCTGGATGGATTCATGCTGCTCTGAATTCGCTTGGTCATATGTATAGTAAGGCATGTAATGTTAAGGACTACGCAAGTTTTTTTAATATTTGGGTCTTAGTTGTTCAAATAAGGGTCCTATTCCAACAACATAGACACAAATATGAAAACAAAAGTGGCGAGAAAGCAAGAAAATAAATGCAATTTCTGTGGATACACATTTTTGAGTAGATGTAATCGTGTACTGACCTGTGCATTCAAAAATATGATCAAGGGAGATATTACGTCTACTCAAACACGGGTAACCATAGAAATAATGCTGAGAATAAAAAGAAATCATTTTGGATTAAAAATAAAATTTGTCCGATTTTATTTTTAATTTTTATTACTTCTATGTACCGTGTCCCTTCAAGACGTTGGCGATCATGGCTCACGATTTCCTGTCATTTGTAACTCTTCGTATTTACATTATTTATGTTGTTCGGACTGTTGTCCTCATCTTTATAGCCATAATCACAATGTTTCGGTTGTTGTACGCCTTGACCTTCTTCAGGTGATATTAGTTGGAATTTCGAACCAAACCCTTTCTTTAGCCCAGCTTGAGATTATTCTAATTCTACACACGACGACCAAAACGTCGTGAGCATGACAATAAAGATGAGGACAATAGTCCGAACAACGTAAATAGTTACAATGCATCATCTCAGAAATATAGACAGATACTGAAGAAGGTCCTAGCCTACAACGGCCGAAACATCGTGAATAGGGCAATAAAGGTAAGGACAACAGTTTGAACGATGTAAATAGTGTAAGTAGTTACAATACCTCATCTCAGAAATATAGATAGAGGCTGAAGAAGGTTGGAGCGTACAACGGTCGAAACGTCGTGAATATGGCAACGAAGATGAGGACAACAGTCCGAACAATATAAATAATGTAAATAGTTACAATACTTCATCTTAGAAATATAGACAGATATCGAAGAAGGCCGAAGCGTACAACGGTCTAAAAGTCGTGAATATGGGAATGAAGATGAGGACAACAGTCCGAACAATGTAAATAATTTTAAAATTCTAGATACAAATGCCTTCATTTAAAAAAGAGTTTAATACATTTTCAAATTTCTATACGTAGAATTCTTTTCAAAATTTCTTGAAAATTGTTACTGCTGCACGAAAAACAAATTTAAAATAAAAATAATCAGGACGATTTCTGTCAATGTGGATTACTTGGCGGTGCTTGTTTTATCTCAGAGCAACATGCGATAGATTCTGTCTACATTGTTGCAGATTGGCGAATGTATTTTGCGTATCAGAAGGTTAGGTTATCAGACGGCTTAGAAATGTAGGTGTTCACCAGACATTCATCCAAAACAAATATAAAAATAAGAACATTGAAGGTAAAATCGTTTATGAGAAGTCAAAAATGAGGACAACGTGATTAAAGGTTTAACAAATAACATTCATTTATATCAATTGAACATACACAATCAAGACAGATCTTGCTGATCAAGTGCGATCAGTTGTAATGAAATATGTCGAAGTTTCAATGCTGAGTTTCAATGTGTGTAGGTTTGTGGTTAAGATTTGTGTATGAAATTAAACAAGATGTTTTATCGAATTACAAAATGTCTTTTGCGGGAGTTCAGTCACTAGTGTGTATGTGTGCGTTTGTGTACTTTTAGTTGTTGTCTTGATGTTGGATTGAGAATTACAAATACTGTTTTAGTAGTGGGTTAATTCACTTTCTTTAGTATGTTGTGTAGGTATGTCCAATTTAGGCCTTTTTAGCGTTTTTTTTTAGTTGTTTTTTTTTTCAGTTGAAAGACACATTAATTTGTAAATTCTTGTAAAAATTAAGTACTTGTTGGAATTTAATGAAATCTTCAGAACTTATTCAGAAATGAATGAACTTATTTTAAAAATGTTTGTCTCTTTGAAAGTCATGATATAAATATTTTTTTTTATATCTGTTACCCTCCTCGAACTTAATTTTATGAAAACTCAAAAAATTTTTATGTGCAACCTGAATTTTTTTTAAATTAAATGCACAAAACTCTGAAAAATCTAAATCATCGATTTTTTTGTTAAAAAAATGTCCAAAATTGTCCAAACTTTTACCTCAGTTGTAAAAATACAAAATCCAATAAAACTAAGACAATATTTAATTAAGAAAGTTTTTAATGGCTTTTCTGAATAATATATACGAAGGTAATTATTATCTGAAAAAAAAATTTTTTTTGATGAAAAATGAATTTTTACATTAATTTTTTTATTTGTTTCAATTTTAAATACACAATAGTGACAATATGACAAAAGGTTGTTATATATTTATAAATTAAGTTCTTTCTGCAACCTTATGGAAATGATATATTATGTTCTCTACTTTTTAAAGATCATAAATTTGAAAGCTTATTAAAATCTGACAACCAGTGATATTTTAAAAATAATTTTTAATATTCCAAAATTGTATTTAAAATTGTCTCCAACGAAAGTATGGATGCACACCTTGAAATAACGTCACGTGAGTAGTTTTCCTTGATAGAAGCAAGTTTTTTTTTACTTCATAAATGGCTTTGATTCGTTCAGTAACAACAAAACAACGCTTGTCAAATTTTCTGAATATCGTCGTATTATTTTCAATTTTTTTCTTTTTCTATTCAAAATCGAATAGTGGGATAAAAGAAAATATCGAATATTTACAATTACAAAAAAAAAAAAAAAAACGCTCTTGGAAGTCCACCCAAATTTTCAAGTTTGAAATCGAATGCATAAATTCTTTGTACATTACTTTGGAATTATTATCCACACGACAAATTATCAATTAAAACGATTTTTGGAGTTTAAATTTTCTGGAGTTAGCTCGCTACTACTAAATACTTGTTGAGTAAAAAAACCCAACATAGCATGTTAATTTTATTAATAAATAAAATAAAACTCATTACTGCCATATCATAATTATTAATAAATAGAAAAAAATCTGCCTTAATAAAAAGAAATAAAATCTCATTTCATTAAGTTAACCCGTTTCAATTAATGGTGTTTCATGTAATTTTTATATTCTCAGAAAAATATTTCATGACTGAAATAATAAACCTCAATTTAAAAAAATGTATTTTTTTTACTGTTTTATTTTTACTTGTAAAATTTGATTTTCTTTCATAATTTAAATGTTATTTTCAGTGCAGAATTCTTCCTCAAACGTAAGGTAAAAAAAAATAAATTTGAAAGTGAATTTTTTTTAAAAATCTACTAACCAGATTCACTTAAAATTAGAACGAACTATATCACTTCTGCGCTACCGTCCGATAAATTTCCCTGCCGTAAGTTGTGAATATATTGACGTACATCAATTAACGCCTGTCAAAATAGACCACCTCGGTTGGAAATATCTCTCTTAAAACATTTTCTGCTAAAAATGTAAGTAATGTTTCTTTCAAATTACATTAAGTATACTTTAATCATTCTAAATTTCCTAAGATAACAAAAGAAAAAGGTGTAATTGATTTTCCATGATTTTTTAACTAACAAACTATGATCTTTCGACAGAAACGTCGATAAGTTCGATTTTACGAAATTTTTTTGACTCGAAAAAAAAACAAGATTTTTTAATAAAATTTTTAACATTTATAGGAAGGATTAAAAAATCTGAAAAAATATTCAGAAAATACTTTGGTCTTTCCTCTTTAATAAGAACATAAATATTTAAACGTTAAAAATTGTTTTATCAATTTGGGGACCTTTTGTCGTCAAGGTATACCACTTTTTAGCGAAATATTGGACATACCTGTAGACAGAATCTATCGCATGTATTGCCTGAAATCGTCCTGATTACCATCGTCATCTTTTAATAATTTCCGGATTCAATCTGCATATTTTAAATTTGTTTTTCGCGCAGCAGTAATAATTTTCAAGAAATTTGAAATTGTATTAAACTCTTTCTTAAATGAAATCATTTGTATCTAGAATTTAAAAAAAATTGATGCTCAATCTTCCAAGGGAAGTAACTCTTAACTTATTGCTTTCCCTTTATGAATCTAAGGGAGATAATATGAACTAACAAAGGAAGGTTTAATCACAATTATAATAGGAGGATTTAGATTGCTTCCTTTCAATTATTAAATGTTCAACTGGTGTTTGGTTCAAGAAACTAGTGCTGTTCATATTGCGAAAAACGGTGTTTGCATATATATATATATATATATATATATATATATATATATATATATATATATATATGTTGTGTTGAATGTCAAAGACAACATGGTCCTGCATATTCTCTTTTGAATTTTCTCATATTTTCTAATGAGACTTTTTATTTGAAAATTATATCGAAATAAATATTGTCCGTAAGATAACCGAGTACTTTCGAACACCATTGTTCATCTTCAGGGTCAAAATCTTTTAACAATGTCTTATATATATGTAGAGTCAAATTTTTATTAACATTTCAAACTGTCTTGTAGCGGAATCATGTTGCTACATTTTATTTTTTTACAAACTAAATAAACGTTACAAAATCATTTTAATTTCAAAAGACGCGATTTCTGTAAACATCCTACAATGTTTATAATATATTTCTTCATAATTAGATACACAACAGAACCATTTCCTTTGAACTTTTTAATTTTTAAATTTTATAACGTATTCTTCGATCTTTTGGCTTGTATAATAAAAATCTTTTTCATGCCTTCACATGATTAAAAATCTTCGCCATACACGTGATAACATCATGTTTAAAAGAAAAGTTGCTGCCAAATTACACATACACACACATATATATATATGTATATATATAGTGCGGGGAAACAAATATTCATACATATACATAGTTTTAATTTATTGTATTTCTAACAAATGAATAAATATACTTTTCATAGCATTAATTGTACGCAGATGCATAATTGCTAAATATGTATAGAAAGCAGAATAAAATGATTTAATAGAAATAAATTCCATTTATTCATTACAATGGCTGAAAAAAATATTCGTACAATACGAAAAAGAATACATAATCTTCATTTAATACTTTGTAGAATCGCCATTATTCACTTCTACAGCAACCAACCTTAGTTGCTATTTTGTTCCGTTCTTCTTTGCATATGGTCTTCAGATCCGGGATGATTTGTTGGAGCTCCCGATTGGATTTGAATTTTCAAATAACGCCTTATTGAGTTTAAATCTGCGGACTAGCTTGGCCATTTCAGGATATTTATATTATTTTCGTAGATTTTGCAGTGTGCTTAGGTTCATTATCTTGTTGGAAGTGTGGAGTACAGCATACCCGTATTAAAAGGAGAATTTAATGCGGGATACACTGTCCACAAAATACAACGCAAATTTCAAGAAAAGACAACACGATAAGGAATGTTTGTAGAAAAAATAGAATATCGTACATTTAATAACTTTCATGCAGAATAAACAAATTTGTATATTTATGTCTCTTGTTTGCATAAAAGATTAATGCTTTTTAGTTCATTTAAGTAAATGTGATTCGAATAAAAAATTATGTGTTCACTGTCTTTCAACAGAGTAGTAATATCTGTTCCTTGTTTTTATTGTATCTGCCGAGTTGGTGAAAAAGGAAAAAGGGGCGATCAATTTAAGTTGAAAAAGAGAGTGTGAATGAGAAATAAAAGATAAGAGGAAAATGTACTTATCGGGTGGAATTGTTTTTGGAGTAGTTGTAAATTTGTTGTTGTTGTTGTTGTTGTTGTTGTTCTGCTTTCCTACCCCACTTACTGCTCTAGGTGCCGGGTCGAGTCAGTGATGGACTTGACTGTCAGTCCTATGTCCTCTTTGATATCTGCGCCCTTCTGACCCTGATTGATTTGAGTCTCTCTATTTATGGCTGACTTCCTTTTCACACCGGCTCGTTACTTTTTTCTCAGTTTAGGAAATCGCCTCCTCTCATTGGTCAGAAAATTAATTTCACACCTTATTGCGAAAAATGTTTTTAATCGTTTTGATCCGATTTTGCTGGTGTGCAAATCTACTTTGTGTTTTCCGGTATTTTGTTGGAATGATATAGCATTTGTATCCTATAGAAGATCAAATCAGGAGGAAGTTAAAAATTTTGTACGGAAATCATTAAATTTGTTTCCAACACTGCGGCATTCATTCTATCAACTTTGTTGCCAATACCTTTTACAGAAAAAAAAACATCTCCAAACCACCGCCAAATTTCACTAACAGAATCATGCTCTTTTATTTGAAGGCATACCATCTCTCCTCCATAAATAATTTCTAGAATTACGTCCAAGCAACTCAATTCTGGTTTCGTCTGTCCATAATACTCTTTCCCAATACGATTTTTCTTATCCTTATGATCACAAATGAATTTCAACTTGGCATCTCTGTGTCTTTTCAACAACAGTGGAGTTTTCTGAAGGGAACATGACTTTAGATTGTTCCTGTAATTTTCATTTCTTGTTGTCCGTTTAGCGATTCCTGATGAAAGCAAATCATCCTGCAACTCTCGGCGAGTAACCATTGGATTTTGTTTAATTTGACGCATTAATTTCTTCGAAGATCTTGAAGAAATCTTCCGTGGGGTACCTGTTTTTATTTGGTTTTCAACAGTTTTGACTATTTTTTTATACCTAGCAATGAATGAACTCATGGTAGCAAATGGAATATTGAGATTCTCTGAGATTTTCCTATAATTTTTACCTTCTTTCCAGAGCTTAACAATCTTTTTGCGAATTTGTCAATACTTTACCTCTTGCCATGATGATAGCCCTCTTGCTCAAATATAAATTACAGAATATTCTTTTTCTATTTTTTAGGCTAAACATGATTACTGGAAGATTCGAGAATATTCCACTTAAATAATCTAGAACAGTAAAGCAATTTAAAAGTTGTAGAATCTGAAATTTGCATTGTACGAATACTTTTTTCACCCATTAAAATGGATAAATGGAATTTATTTCTATTAAAATAAATTTTATTCTATTTTCTATGCATATTTAGTTATTGTGCATCTGTGTACAGTTAATTATATGAAAAGTATTTTTATTCATTGGTTGGAAATACAAGAAAATAAATTTTATGTTTACAAATATTTGTTTCCCCCACTATATATATATATATATATATATATATATATATATATATATATATATATATATATATATATATATTGAGATACTCGCCCTATTAAAGTTTTGAAGATCAAAGTTAAATGGAGAGCAAGAAACCGGAAGAGAGTTCCACAAGCGAGAAGTGCGGAAAAGAAACTGTTAGCGTAGAACATGCGGTTACATCTAGCCAATCGAATTGTAAAGACCTAGTTGCCAATCTAGTATTGTTTATTTATTTCCGATTTAATACTTTCAAGTCCACAAATTAATTTCTTGTTAGCTGTAGAAAAATGATTGAGAAAAATTCCAAAATTTTCTTTCAAATAATTTTTATTTCCCCCAAGTACTTTCAGTCTTCAAGCATTGCATATGTATTAAAAAATTCATATAAGTTACCTCTCTTGCATAGAGGTAAAAATATTTTGAATTTACGATAACGTATAACACGCCCATAGATATACAACCACTGAAGAAGCTCTCAGATGAGTACTTGGGAAAATGAAATATTTCGAATTTTTCTTCATCAATTTACTACAGCCACCAAGAAATTAATTCGTGGACTTGAAAAGATTAAAACTAAAATAAATAGACAACACGTCAAAATTAGTTAAAAATTAGACTATTCCATAGGAGCTAGTTTCGACCAATCAACACCACACATTGCGAAACTCGGCTTATTATTGGTCGAGACGCCCCCAGAATGGCTTTGCCGCCAAAAGTCACTGGAGCCTGTTCTAATTTTTCAGAGTAAATAAGAAGACAGATCTAAGTCCAATTCACCAGTCAGTAATTCGCATTCAGAGAGATTTCGACAGAGATCCACGCGTGTCTACATCTTGACTAAAGGACTTTTCGCGCGTCAACACCTGACTCAACTTTTAACCTATTTCTATCTCTCTCTGAATTCATTGCACATTTCTAAAAAAAGTGTTATCTACACTACAAAACAGAAACTGCAATTCAAGCCACAATATAAAAAATACAGTCCAAGGCGAATAACTCTGTCAAAGCAAGAACATACAAAAATCAACAAAGATCTCGCAAACACATTACTTTAAAATTTATCCCTCGATAAATTTTCCTTAAATTTACATGTGAACACTTTTGCTAAACAAAGGAACATTCCTGAACTTTAAATTCATAAAAATACTTAATTCAACTTTTGGTCAAACATCCAAATAATCAAAACTGAAACACAACCTTTTCCAAATTGTATTATAATTTATTTGTATATAAATGTATATTAATGTATATAAATGTTCAGTGTTTTGTTCTAATTGAATTCTACCTTTGTTTCTTTGTTCAATTTTTGCCTTGAGATTTATTCAATTTGTATGTCTATGCTTAATATTGTTGTGATTAATATGAAGAACATGCTTTTCACGCTTATCATCTCAAACCAAAAAACCTTCTGATTTCACACTCATTTCATAGCAATCCCAACATAATCAAACATGTTTTCGCTGATAGTAACAGTTTCTAACGTCAAATCGTTCGAGTTTCGATCCTGGCTTGAAGTAATCGGATGTCTAGTCGCACTGATGAGCTGTGATACAGCGAAACAGGCTGTCTGTGGATGACTATTTATGCTCTCGTTCGCCGATTGAACACTATGAAGTAAAAAGAATTTTTAACGTCTGCTGCTGCTGCTTTAATGCATCGTTCTTCGTAAGAATTGAGCAGAATGGCGTTTATATAGCATGTGACACTAACCCCTGGATGGTTCGGGTGGTCGCGGTCGATATCTTGGTCGAAGCACCAATTGTGACACCAACCCCTATGGTTGGTTGGGTGGTCGCGGTCGATGTCCCGGTCGCAGCACCAATTGTGTGACACCCACAACCACTCGAGCGTCGATCACTGCCGCAATGTGTGACACTGACCTCCCTGTGTCTGGTTAGATTCGGTATCAACTTTGTCGTTTTCAGCTCGCCTCCAAGGTCTGGTCACCGAAGTGACTGCTTTGATCTCTAGTCTAACCTACCCACGTTGTGATTTGATCTTAGGTAGACGAAATCAATCAGGCGTCGGGCCGTAGTGCAAGCTGAATCCGGAGTGAAGGTGATACCGCACAAGGGTATGTAAAAGAAAAATGATACAAACTCAAGAGGTTCAAATGTGTTAAGAAATAACAATTGTCTTTATGTCTGTCTGTTGAATACAGGAGTGCGTCTCCCTCTCCCAGCCCGCTTCTATGGATTCGTGACACTTTTTGCTTTTCTTAAGTGAGTTCTGATATCTTAAGTTGTTTATCAAAAAAATGCTTTTGGTATCTAAGTTGACATTCAGTAAAACTTGCTTCTGGTTGATATTCGGTAAAACTTGCTTCTGGTTAAAAATCTAAGTTGATCTTGGTGGGAGGTCTAAAGTCGAAAAGACGTGGAATCTTGTGGTCAGCTTCTGCGAGGCATGGTCTCCAACTCAACTCAACTCTTGAACTGGAGCTTAACTCGAACTTAACTCCAACTGAACTGAACTAACTGTACGCCCGGGGACGTTCGTTTATATGGACGCCGACCAAAACCCGGTGTGGGGCCGGACGTGGTTTGGGTTCTTCGATAATTCCAAGTCCCCAATAAGGATTCTCTTTGTCTTCGGACAGGAAGATTTATCACTTCCCATTTTTGGAAGTCAATTACTTTCTATTTTAGAGGGGTTCTCCCCTTCTGTGAGGAGAGGTCGGAGGAGAACCATCCTCCCAAACTCTTCCTTTCTCATATTGGTATCTCACACCAACCTCCCCAGTGGGCGTCAACAAGCCTCTCCTTCTTTCTCATACAATCAACTCCGTCTATCACCCATGCTACCACCTAGCCAATGATCTCTTGGCGGTGTGGGCGTGGCTAGACTGGCATTAGTTTACATTATCGCCCGAGAAAAGAAAATGTTCCCTTTTCTTTCTTTCTTTCTTTTCTATCGGCCAGAATTCTTTTAGACCGCACATCGCGGGTCATTAAATTTTTTTCTTATCCTGGGGCACGTGGAATTCTTTAGCGGAATTCTCCGCCGACTCAATAATGATCGCAGTCAACTTTTAACTGAGTGGTCGTTCCCACTTGAAGACCGAATCAAGTGTCTTAATATTGTCGCATTTCCAGATGCCCGTTCTTGGCGACAGAAGGTCTGTCGTTAACAGTCTGAACAGGCAAAAACAATGATTCCTTTTTTTCATATCAAGATATGTTTTCATACTGCTGGCTTCTTCGTCGGTGTCCAAGATAACCTAATTTCGACCACCTCCGCCCACATGCAGCTGACCAAAATCGAAATTTCTATTATGGCTAGGTGTGTGGTGAAATTGTTATTCTTTTACCCGTATTTACTTTCTTATCATGGCATTAATTAATTCTGACAGAACCCGACCAGCTTCTCTTACAAATCTCTTCGTCCTCTGCGAAAAGAAAAATATCTTTCTTTGAAATGGAAATAAAATCTCTTAACCATTTTTCTTTTGTTAAAAAAAAACAAAGTCGCTCGGTATGTCTTTCGATTTAGCTCTTTCTCGCCTTAAGTATTTCCCGTTTTTAATTTCTATGATTAATTAATTAGCCAATTATCATAGCTAAATAGTGTCACAAGCACGTATGTAATGCGTTAAAAATTCCTTTTCTCTGCCGTGCGCCGATAGCGTAGGGGTAAGAGTCTCTGACTGACGTCAAATCGGTCGAGTTTCCATCCCGGCTTGAAGCAATCGGATGTCTAGCCACACTGATAAGCTGTAATACAATGTCTGTGGATGAGCATATATATATATATATATATATATATATATATATATATATATATATATATATATATATATATATATGAATAAGGAAGGGAGTTCCACAGGCGAGATGTGCGAGACATGAAGCTATTGGAGTAGAAGAGACGTCTACATCTAACAGTTTCAACGGTGAATGGGTGGGAACGGGATGCCAGCCTCGTAGGACGTTTAAATTCATGAGGCCTAGGAACCAGCGAAAGCAGCTCAACGGAGCAATTACCGTGAAAGTATTTGTAAAAAAGTCAGAGCGAGGCAAAGTCGCGTCTGTGAGAGAGCGACTGCAGACGAGATGACAGATAAGGGCCAATTACATTGCATATCCATCTCTGGATCTTATCAAGAACCCTGAGGCAAACAGCAGGGTCTCCAGATCATATATGGCAGCAATACTCCATGCAAGGGCGAATGGTCGCAATGATATATGAGTATATAAAGATTGTGTTGCGCCTAGATTCCTAAGTGAATAAATTCTGCCGTTTACCCAGGCTTGAGCATCGAAAATTAGTGACTGGATCATGGCTATTAAATATACAATGCCAGCCAGGTGTGCATGGGTGTTTGAAATATTCATGGACCGCAATCTTGTTCCGCGCGGGCTTAAGGTCGAGCAGTCGAATTCAACAGAGCGATTGCTTATAACGTCCCAGAGGAAGGCTGATTTATCACATGGATGCAATTCTGTAAGAAGTTCAGGCGGAAGAAGATCTCTTTTTTGGCACTGAAATAGTTTTTTGCCTAGTCTTCCCCCCCCCTGGCTTTATGTGTGGCGCCAGGAAACGAAGAGGCGGCTACAGACTTTCTCGTCGAGTTAGTGCCATTTTCGAAATGTATGGCCGGTAGTTACTTAATAGCCAGCGAGATGACGTGAACGTTAACGTAGACGGGTGCTGAGACGTTCAGCTTTGTGTATTATTTGCTCAATAATCTATTATAGGAATGCAACGTAAAAAATGATGAGTAACACA
>OZ038514.1:63993919-63996419 GCA_964036315.1 Acanthosepion esculentum | reverse complement strand
TTTATACCTATCATGGCCTATAATTAAAAAAATTGTTTTTTATGCCTTAATACGCTTTTGTACTGTTGCAAACATATTTAAATATATATATATATATATATATATATATATATATATATATATATATATATATATTGGCAGCATATCTTTACTAAAGCATTGTTGGGTTGAATAATCTGGACATATTATTTCTACTTATTTTTATTTTCATCCTCTTGGATTCTCGGATCAACTTAATGTTGTTATTAAACTGTTTAAGAAAGAAGACGCTATTTTCATTTCTTTTATTTTCCCCAAGTAGTTTCGATTGCTTCCAAGATCATCTTCAGGGATGAATTGTGAAGACAAACAAATACATGTATTTGCTAGTTATGATTCTTTTGTAAATGCGCATGAAACACTCTGTAATACTTGCAAACCCGTATGAACGCACCCCTTATAGTCAATTTAAAAATTAACTGCTAAGAATGATATGCATGTGAGGTTACTTAATTTATATATATATATTTTTTTATTATTAATGTTTTAAAATACTCAACCTGCAATTTAAGAAATATACAAATTGATTATCACTAAACATTGTTTTATAATCATTTTAAAACATTTTTGCTATATTCATAATTATTGTTGGTTGTATGTTTTTTATATCGAGGTTTTCAAGTACTTGAAATTTATGTTTTCTATTTTCATGATGGAATATACTTGTACTGTTAATTAATATTTCTCTAAACGTCAATGTGGATAGGAATTTTCCTTTAAATTTTGTGCAAGGGAACTTGAATCCGACATATGTAATGTAAGCCTCCTTGAACAGCACTATCAAATTGATCCGTGAATTTGAGGGGATTAAATTAAAAATAAAAAGACATAATATGTCCTGATTATTCAACATTTGATTTGTTTGTTTAGTGGCAAATCAGCTCCTTATGGCTTCATTTATTGCCGAAATTTAATTATCTTGGGAGATGGGAAGTAGTAAAAATATGATATATGTTATTCTGCTTTCACAGTTGAAGACATGGTAGTTTATGCGCAGCTTTTGTGCAACTACATGCTACCGTGGGCAGAGTTACAAGAGGCGGTCATATGTGTTTTATGATGTAGTTTTGTTGAATTTATATTTTGGTATACAGTATGATTTCTTTAAGAAATTGTAGGGTATTATATGGATGAATATGTTGCAAGAGTTTTTACATATTGACTAGTGGCTTGCTTTTTGGCGGCATATCAACACCTCTATGAGTGGTTTAATGCGGAAATCGAAATATTTTAAATACAATTTTATTTTGAACTAAATATATTTTAAACGCTATTGCATACTTTCAAATACAGATGACATGTATTGTTCGTCATTAATGCTATAAAATGTTTGGCTAGTTATTCGACTACAAATATGTATTGTGGATAATTAAAAAAACATCTCAATTTGCCATATTAGTAAAAAAAACGCACTCTCTTAAATTTAAAAAAAAATTCAACCTTAGCGTTGCGAAAAAAATATATATTTTTTTGTTGTAGGAGTTTATATCATTAACATTACTAATCTACTTTTTGTATGAATGGTTCATTGTAATATAAATTGAACTGCGCCACATATTTGATTTAAAAGAACTGATTCGACGTGCAAATTTTCGGGATAACAACTGAGGCATTACTCTATTTATTGAACAATTTAGTTCATGCCACATTGACTGATAAACTCCAACAAAAAAAACAAAATTCTCAAATTGCCATATAAGTAAAAAAACGCACACTCTTAAATTTTCCAAAAACAAAATTCAACCTTAGCGTTGCGACTGCACGTTCCAAAAGTTTGTATCCGTTAACAATAACACTTAATAACTTTCGGATGCTACCTGAATTTTACCAAAAACAAAATAATTTCTATGCGTGAGGATGACTGAATGTACAGTTGAAAGTACTTGCGAAAGACCTTATACAGTTTATAATTTAAAAAACAAGGATTATAACATTCATCGAGTGACTTGTAGGTTAATGTATCTTTAAAATTTTGTTTGCGAAAGGATTTCACCATTTTATATCATTAACTTTACTAATCTACTTTTTGTATGAATGATTCATTTGAATATAAATTGAACTGCACCACATATTTGATATATATATATATATATATATATATATATATATATATATATATATATATATATATATATACTGAAATGAAGGTGTTAAGCTTAATATTACTAGACATATTAAAATACTAAAGCAAAGAATAAAAAGGGAAGCAACCGGTTTCGCTCCCGCTCTTCAGGGAAATTTTAATGTAATTAAAAAACAGAATATGCAATGAAAAAGGAAATATTAAGCTTAACACCTTCATTTCAGTTATAAAATTTTGTACCTACAAAAATATCTTTAAATATATATTTATATATATATATATATATATATATATAGATATTTAATTGAAATGGATAATTAAAGTTTCCGTCTACCTCATATCATTACAAAGCTATGAAGTCTACATTGAGCTCTCCCA